>MU684556.1:51813-110244 GCA_026770625.1 Nicotiana glauca
ATATATATATATATATATATAATAATTATTAAAAATATTGGTACTTTTATAAAAATAATAAAAGACTTATCTCTTCATATGTTTGATTAATTTAAAATTATAATTTTAGTAAAAAATATTACATTACTCAAACTTTTATTAAACTATAAATGAGAAAACTAATCAAATATTACAGTAGAAAATAGTGTATGAAAAGAGGGAGATAAAGATAATTATAATTATCTTTTGAATTAATTAAAAAATAAAAGATAAATAAATAACACTCAAAAAAATTATTGATAAATTTAGAAACTTGAAGAATTTTGAATAGTATAATATAAGTTTAAAAAAATAAAAATATATTCAGTAAAGTAAGAAAGTAAATATCTATGTTATATTAAAAGAGAAGTAGTATCAAAATATTGAGCCAATTGATGAGTTAATAAAAAGTAGCATTAGTAAATGTATATTATAAAGTACTTGCTAATTTAAATATAAGGAAAAAATAATTTATTTGATATTATATAATGTTTATCCTTTGATTTTATATAGACTTATATTTATGCACACAACAGTAAATAATAAAATAATAACTAATATTATTAGAATAGTATGATATATTAGATAATAATTTTATAAAATTAATATTCTATCAAATTATCCATGTATCGTGCGGGTTGTAATAATAATTATGATAATTGATAAATTCAAAGAAAAGGTAATAGATAACAGACCAAATATATAAGCACCCCCTTAAATTTGTCTCTATGTTTTTTATTTAAACACTTAAATTAAGCTTTATTCCTATTGAACATCTAAATTCAAGTCTAAATGTGCCTATTAGACACGTTCGAAATAATCTCACTCCACCTGCATGGCAAAATAGACTATTCAACATGTGACACGTGAAAATGATTTCCCCCAAAATCTCCCCCACCCCTTTTCTTCTTTCTTGCTCCCCGTCCCCTGCTCTTCCTATTTTGATCCTAATCAATTATCACTTTTATCATGTTGAATTACGTAATAAAACTTTTGTGAAGATTACCCCAAATACACTGATAAGATATTGGGTATTGGAAATTTTTGTGGAGATTTCTTCGACATATTCTTTATTGTTCAACTTCTCTCTCCTATTGCTTTTGTTTTATCTTCCATTTTCATACCGAAAGTTACTTTCTAAGTTTTGATTTTGATCGGCTAAAAAAAAGAGCAAAAAGAAAGAAAATCGGTTCATATCAGTTCTTCAAGAATTATGTGAACTAGGTACGGTATTTATCCACAAACGTTTTTGTTTAGTTCCTAACTCTAAGAATAAGAATGTGGTGTGACAAACGATTATAATGAAATTTGCTATTAAGCTTAATGCTGGGTTTTCTATATTTGCCAGAGATAACGAATATGAGCTTTTAGTTGACGGTATCACCAACCGCCGACGTCAAGAATGGCGATAGATGTATCACATTTGGTATTGTTTTACCCATAAAACGTTATAGTTGAATTTGTTACGTATTTTATAGACAAACGAACTCATTTGATCTTAAAATAATAAATAAATAATATTAAAAATAAGACTTAATGATCAAAATTCAAGTAGGCGATAATCTTGGCTCCGAGAATAGCGTCTCCGAGGATAGAAATGAGAGCAATGTAAAAGAGCAAATAAAGTCATTTAATTGAGAGCGAGAATGGAGTACATCATATGTTTTGCAAAGACGTGTGTTACTATGGTTGCTGAACCTTCTATTTATAGATATATCTAGGGAAACAATATCCTAGGATCAAACCCGGCTTAAATAATAATAAATGAGTCATTGATGAATATGTAATGGAAGGCTATGAATGCAAATATCTCTGCAACATATGCCCACTTAATTTCAGAGGATATATTCATTGAATGATATCCGATGGTAAATATACGATTTACTCTCGTTGCCTTCGGGTTTACCCGATGTCAATTTCAGTTGTTATTCCCGGTACTGGTTGTCACTTGATTCTCCTTTTATCTGTCTTCGGTTTCATGTGTCATACTATCATTCGAACATTTACTATAGACCAATTTCATCCTATACAGATAATCCCCATGCTTTCCGGTGACATATCTTTATATCACCGGGAAGTTGGTGAAGATTCCTTTCTTGGAGAGAAATCTTCTGAACAATCTCTGACGCTTGAAAGAACGCACGTCTTCTTGCATTTCATACCTCGAACACGTGTTGTTCCATGATTCAGAAATATTTTCGCCGGTTCTCGAGGTAATTATGACCACAATTTTTATTGTCTATATCTTTACTTCTACTCATTATTTTACCTCTCCTGCTTCCAAAATTTTCATAAGTTTATCGTCTTCTCTGCGCTCAACCTCCCAATGCTTAGAAAACTTTTGTCTTCTCTACTTTTTCTGAAAATTTTACTACTTTTTTATTACCATGGGTTCTTTTATTGTGTCTTTTAAAAACTCTGATTTTCTCTTCGGTGAAGGCCTGAAGTGAAACAAAGACAAAGAAGCTGATGTTGATTTTGAGCCTCCCACTGTATACACCATCATACCCAAACACTTAAGTACCGCCAATGACTTCTAAGAAAAGCTTCCATCCATGTCTCCACGGAGTTAGGCCGTAGCAGGTACCTTTCCTCTATTCACCCAGTATTCGTGCTGTGAAGGAAGATTGCAACTGCCAAAATCTCGACATCTTTATTCTAGATATGATAGCGCGGATTATCTCACAGAGAAAGGTTTTACGTATGTCTATACTTATCCCTTCACCTTGGGTCCGTTTTCCTTGGGGGCAAGTGAATGATTCAACCCCGTAATTTTGGAGTTTTTCCACCGGTACCAGGTCTGCTTGGCACAAGTAGGCCCATTTATATGGCGAACAGTAGCTTGCCTACGCCAGTTGTGTACGGAGACTGGAAAACCCTAATCTTGGTAGATATGATAAATCTCTAATCCCTCAAAATCTTTCGTAGAAGAGTAATAAATTTCAGCAAACGTGGACACCACACCCTTCTCACCAGCGTAGATAATGACAGTGATCGTGTATGGATGAAGCGCTTTTCCATCATTACTACGAGGGATATCATCCCGGCCATAACTCCATCTTTTCCTATGGAAACGTTTTCGTAAGTTTGTGATTTATTCATCTTTTTCCTTCGTAAAAAGACCGTTTTCCGTCATTGTTGACCTATTTATTTCTATTGTTTCAGCTACCCAGTGGGAACCACCCTGGGTTCAAGGCCTGGACTAGTGGGTTCAGAAGATTCTGCATATTTTAACACCGAGTCCCACCGGTGGAAGGAAATGGCCCCCAAATATGGGTAGAAATCCAAGAACCGTGATAAACCGAATCCTTTTTCCCTTTACTTTTCTATTAAAGTAGATAACTTTGCTAACTTTATTTTTTGCTTGATCCAGGACTTCTGTAGGGTTCTGTTACCTGCCCCGAGAACGGCATTTCAACGAACCCCGAGGAAGCCAAGAGAGTGATACAAGGTGCCATTGCTCAAAGCGGTGCATGCGGACCTCCTTCTGGTGAAGATGCTTCCTTTCAAAGTCCCCAGGTAGAGAATAAGCAACCAAAAAGGTCATTCTTCCTCGTATAGGAATCAAAATAAGAAAACAAAGATCGTAACCATTGAGCCTACCCAATGGTTGTTGTAGAAAATGGAGAAGCCAATGATGAAGTGGCTCCCCTCCAAAGGAGAAAAATAACTTCATCAGCTCAACCGGGATAGATTTAAAACTTGATCGTAGAAGAAGTCCAACCACTTTGGGGATGTAACGATCCGATCGGTCATTTTGAGAGTATTAGCTCTGATCCCTTATTTAATGCTTCCTCTATTTCATTTTATGCTTATGTGACTTGCTGGGTTAGTCGGTTTGGGTCCGAAGAGATTTTGGAATGAATTGAGACACCTAGTCTCAAGGTTAGAAGCTTAAGTTAAAATAGTTGATAGATGTTGGCTTACGAGAAAATGACTCCGTAATGAAGTCTTGATGGTTTTGTTAGCTCCGTTAGGTGATTTTGGACTTAAGAGCGTGTCCGGGCTGTGATTTTGGAGGTCCGTAGTTGAATTAGGTTTGAAATGGTGAAAGTTGGATTTTTGTGAAGTTTGACCGAGAGTGGACTTTTTGATATCGGGGTCGGATTGGAGTTCCGGAAGTTTGACAGGGTCAGTGGTGTCATTTGTGATTTGTGTGCAAAATTTAGGGTCAATCGAACGTGATTTGATAGGTTTCAGCATCGTTTCTAGAAGTTGGAATTTCCTTAGTTCATTAAGCTTGAATTGGAGTGTGATTCGTATTTTTAATGTTGTTTGATGTAAATTGAGGAATCGAATAAGTTTGTATTGTATTTTAGGACTTGTTGGTATATTTGGTTGAGGTCCCGGGGGCCTCGGGTGGATTACGGGTGGTTAATGGATCAAGTTTGGAACTTAGAGAATTTCTAAAGTTGGAAGTTGCTGGTGTAATCGCACATGCGGAAGTCTCATTGCAGGTGCGAGCTTGCAGAAACAAGTTGTCCATCGCAGACGCCGGCAGTGGTTGGGGCTGTGATCGCAAAAGCAAGCAGTTGGACCACTGAAGTGGTTCGCACCTGCAGGAGTTGGATCGCAGAAGTGTAAAGGCGCTTGGTGAGGCAGCTTTATAGAAGCGGACAACTCCTCACAGAAGTGTGTTCGTAAAAGCGGACTAAACTCCACAAAAGCGTGATTAACCACAATAGCGGCTTAGTGAACCGCAGAAGCGAAAAACTTGGGTAGAGTTAAAAATACAAGGATTTGCGATTTTTCATCATTTCAAACATTTTTTTAGCTCGGTCCAAGGCGATTTTTGGGAGGATTTTCGAGGGGTTTCTTAAGGTAAGCTACTTGTGATCATTTTTAATCAAGTATCTTGTTTCCCCATTGAATTTTCCACCTAGTTTGTGTATCTTTAAGGTGGAACTTGGGGGTTGAGGCTAGGGATTTGGAGATTTTGATCTGGGGGTTTGAGTTGATTTTGTTTCGGATTTGATAAAGTTGGTATGGTTGAACTCGTGGTTGGACGGGTGTTCGAATTTTGTGACTTTTACTCGATTTCGAGATGTGGGCTCAAGTCGACTTTTTGGGATGATTTTCCAATTTCCCGTTAAAGTCTTGATTTCACTAATTAGATTGATTTTTTATAGTTACATTTATAGTGTGAAATTGTTTTTGGTTAGATTTGGGCCATTCGGAGTCAGAAAGCCGAGGAAAAGGCATTCTTATTGGCTGATTGAGCTTGGCTTGAGGTAACTGACTTGTCTAACCTTGTGGGGGGAGAATACCCCTCGGGATTTGGTATTGTTGTAACAATTTATGATATCTGAGTGTCGTGTACGCGAGGTGACGAGTGCGTACATAGGATAATTATTTAAAATCCAGCATTTGCTAAGTAGTATCTTGTCTATATCTTAAATGAGTTATTTCAGAATATGTAGCTTTATGTTTAGTCTAGTCTCACATGTCTACGCGTTTCATCTCTCAGTTGTAATTTTTATAGTATGCTTAGTTGAATTTCCTATTTTTCCTTGATTCAGTATTGTTCTTTAACTATAGGATTTTCCCATGTTGTAACATCCTTGTTGGATTTATTTGGTGTTGACCTTCGTAGTTCATATTGTGAGGATTGGTTGGTTGTAGAATGAGGTTTCTGCCATGCCTTTGTGAGATATTTACTTTTAGGACTACAAGGCCGTACCTCGGGAGCGCCCTTATTGCATATGTACTTTTGGGACTACGAGCCGATACCTCGGGAGCGCCCCTGTTGCATATTTACTTTTGAGACTACAAGGCGGTACCTCGGAGCGCCCCTATTGTATATTTACTTTTAAGACTACAAGATGGTACCTTGGGAGTTTTCCCGTTGTATATTTACTTTTGGGACTACGAGGCGGTACCTCGGGAGTGCCCTTGTTGATTTCCTATCTTTGTTGTGTTGTTTGTTGTAATTGTCTTCCTCTTTTTCCTGAGTTATTGCTTTCAGTATATTCTTATTATTTCATTTACCTGCCATTTTTTTATCATTTTGCCTTCTGCCTTATTTCTTATATTCCAGTATGGCCATGACCTGGCCTTGTCACCACTCTACCGAGGTTAGGCTTGAAACTTACTAGGTATGGTGTACTCATTGTAGACATGTAATTTTTGACCCTCCCCAAGATTTTACATATTTTAGCATTTAAATACTTAGTTTAGGCCCAATATCGCTATTTCAACTTGTTTTCACTCATTTACTTGATTTTGTCACAAAAATAAAAATTACAAAAAATATTTTCGTTTATTTAGGTAATTGGTATTTTATCTTATTACTTTTAGATTATCTACCTTTCATAAAATTCAAAAATTCAAAAATATTTCCACCTTTTTTAGGAATATTCGTAGTTTGGTAGAAACATTATTTTAGTTCTGCAATAATTTTAATCTAATTCCATTTGTATCTTTTAGTATGATATTTGAAAAATACCAAAAATAGGCTTGTTTTAACGGCTAGTTTTATTTTAATAGTTATTTTACTTAAGTAGGATTAATTAGTATAAATGGGTAGTATTTTAGTCTTGTTCAAGGAGAAAGAATAAAATTTGGGCTCAAACAAAGAATAAAATTTGGGCTCAAACAACCCATTTTTTAGGCCCAATTTTTGGACCCTTAGCCCATAAATCCAAGCCCAATACCCATAAAACCCTAACACTTTAAAGGAGACCCCTTCTTTTTCTTCCTTTTGGACAGAACCCTAGAGACCTAGAACCTAACCCAAATACCCCCTAAACCTAAACACAGTCATCACCTTCAGCTGGCACCTCCATAGTCGCCGCCCATCTCTCTCTCATCTCTAACTTACTCCAGCCCTTCATCTTCTTCAGGCCTAGAACACAAAAACCAACAGCCATGCACACATACATAGTAGCCCCCTTCCCCCGTCGTCGTCTCTCTACCAAACATCCATCAACAACCGGACCACAAAAAAAAATACAGTCGCCTCCCTCTACTGGAGATCCCTGGGCAACGAAAAGGAACAGAGAGAGTAGCTGCTCATAAATGCCTCTCATCCTTCATTCTCATTCTTGGAACACTTAGCCACTGATGCAGCCCTCCGAAACTAGTCACCGGAAATCCGTCCACCAGCATAACAACATCCCCTCCACTCTTCTTCTTCTTCTTCACACTACCAAATCTCTCTAACCTCACCCCACAATCAGAAATGCACAAAAACACGAGAACATAGAGGGTCTCTTCTGTCCAGCGCACTAGAAAAGCAGACTAAAAAGGGTCTTAAAAATCATGTTGATCTCGTTGAGTTACTTGGAATTGCAGACATAAAAAAGGGTGCAAATGTTGCTGGAGGAAAAGGTTACTATCTGAAAAGGCATGGTGTACTTCTTAATTAAGCTTTGGTTAATTTTGCTCTTAACTTTTGAAAAAATGGGGAACGGAAGGTGACATTTCAAAAAAACCAAACTTTCCTCTTGATTTCAAGGTTCCGTCCGTCGAGTTTCGATTCCGGATCCCTGTTCGTGGTTCAAGGATTTGAGAGGCAATATTTCAAATTTCATTTGGCAAAATATATTTGAGGTCTATTCTTTTCCTCTATCTCGTTAGTTTTCTCAATATATTTTTTAGAAGTTTATTCAGTTTGTGTGATGATGAATTTTCTGTTGAATATGAAATTGTTCTCTTAATACAAAGAATCGAACTTTGTTTGGAGTTTAAATGATTGATTGTTGGGTTTAGTTAAAGTAATTAAATTAAAGGACATTGATGATGTGAACTAGAAGTACTGTGCTGGGTCATGGGGTTGGGAACTTGACATTAAAAAGGTAATTTGCACCTATTATACTCCTTGTCACATTTTTGCTCTCTTATTTCTACTTTGTTTTATCATTTTAATCGCTAGGAGCATGATAGTCTGTTCACACCCGGGTAGGCGAACCTTTAGGAGCGTATTGAATTTATTATTGTGATTATGTATACGTTCGCGTGACATGATTACGGTTTTCTAAGATAAATATTCGTAGAAAATGCTTTAGGCGCGACGCAATCTATTATCGTGATTATGTATACGTTCGCACAATATAATTATGATTTTTCTAAACATAAAACCAAGGTACACATTCACGTGACTCTGGCCAAATAATCTTAATAATAATAAAGTGTCATAAATTGTGTGCACGTACGCATGACATGATTTTTGACACACCAAACAAAACGAGTACATGTACGTGTGCCTCGTCTCAAGGTAATTTCATAACCAAGTGATTAAAAGCGGTTAAGAGGGTATATGCACATAGGTTTATAAATAAGTACTTAGACAATTTAATAATCCAGGTATATGATTAAATCGTTCGTGCTAAAACCACAGAATCCGGGAATACCTAACACATTCTCCGGGTTAACAGAATTCCTTACCCGAATTTTTGTGTTTTGTGGACTGTAAAACAGAGTCAAACTTCCTCGATTAAGGATTTTAAACCGGTGACTTGGGACACCATAAATTATCCTAAGTGGCAACTCTGAATTTGAATAAATAATCCCATTTTAATTATTGTCACTTTAATTGGAAAAACTCTCGTATACCCCCCTTTCGGGTAAAAAGGAGGTGTGACAGTTCTGGTAACTCTGTTGGGGACAAGAACCCAGAAATTCTGGTTTAGGGTTCAAGAATTCGAGTTTGTTAATGTAATTTTTACTTGAATTTATTTATTATTGGCATTACTACATTTTGTGGACCTAATGTGCTAATTATCGTTTATTTACCGCTTTATATTACTAGAACTGTATTAAAATGTCTTATTACGCCTCCCTTTTGAGTATTCTAAAAATATGGTGCACACGTACGCGTGGCCCGCTTTATTGTTAAAATTGATATCAAATAGAACGAGGCTTGGGTCAGCAACGAGGTCGAGTAGACTTTCATGCTCCCTGCATATTTCCCCCACCTCGGCTCGAGCTGTCTGCTCGGGTAAGCTAGGTCTATAACATAACCCCAGGTTAAACCTAGAATAACATAGCCTTATGCCGGATCCCTAGTAGGAACATTTATTTACATCACATGCATTTAACCTTGGGAACTCAACACAGGGGTTGGATCTGTCTAAGGACAGGTGTACCCAAAAATAAAAGGTCATCATGATGCATCTTATGTGTTACATGTTGCATTCTTCAAGGTAAATATGGGCCATTTGGCGGTCTAATGATGGTTGAGGATAAATGAGAAAAAAATAGGGTAAAGTGGAAAAATAAAGTAAGTAGGGCCCAGTTATATTTTTCTTTCACATTTTTTTTAAGAAAAGACAAAAAAAACATGAAAAATCCAAAAAGATTTTGCACTTCCCATCATTTTCCAAAAAAAAAAGGAAAAATAAAGTCCAAAAAGAGTTTATATGTTTCATGATTTATAAAAAAAAAAAAAAAGACAAATAATACATTTTCTCTAAATTAGTTATTTTTTGTAATTCTCGCCCGTATCCAATCTGTCTGAACTACGCACAACTGATTCTCATCTTTTGGGGCGGATACGTAGGCAGCCCACATACGATCCAGTCTTCCTAGTGAGTCTTAGGTTCTTGGCTTCGAGGGTCATAGCCAAATCTTTCATGTCTAGCCACTTTTGGCCATATCGATCATTTTGCAAAATATGGCTATTTCGTAAAGTGGTTTGTTTAATTGTCTGGAGAGTCTTGAATCCACAACTAGGTGTCTCTTTACTTTAAGGCTCATCCTTGTCGAATTTGCATGTCTAGCCTCTTCTGTCCACATCGGCCGTTCTTGCAAAATGGGGTCATTTTCATAAGTGGTTCAGTGACCTATGTCTTAGAGTTCTAAGTCCACAACAAGATGTTCTCTCTGTTTAAGGTCCATTGTATTGAATTTGCATATTTAGCCATTTTTTGTCTACATAGACCATTTCTACAAAACGGGTCATTTTGCAAAGTAATTATTCCATGTCTTAGAGGTCACTTTTGTTGAGTTTGAACTTCTAGCCACCTTTTGGCCACATAAGTCATTTTGCAAAAATAGCCTCAATCATATCTTGCATGTGTCTGATAGGAAGTTTTATTGTCTCACATAGTGTTTTAAGTCTTTAACTATATTTGGTCTTATTTTTCTCATATAAGTGTGGATCTACTTACCAGATCTTAAGTATGACAAATGCCCAAGGACTCTCTTAGTCAGGACCATTGCATCCAGGAGTTGCTTAAGGATTTTATTTATTTATTTTTTGAGTCTTTTCTTTGTTGTTGTCTTGTACTTTATAGTCATGTTCAGTAGTACCGATTCTTTTAGTTGGTGACAGAGTTTGTCGTAGTATAGTTGAGTTTGTCAAATCTCTCGTTATCGTATTTCCTTTTTATATTGAAAACCGAAAAAGAGATATAAATGAAAAATCAAAAAAAAATTATTTTTCATTTTTCATTTAAATTATCCATTACTTTTACATAACTATGCTTGGTCTGATTCATGTGGGACATGATACGTAGGCAACCTACATAGAGTTCGATCGAATCATCATTTAAAAAAAACAACAAAACAAAAGGAAAAAAAAGAGAATGAAGTTGTGGGATGTGAGAAATGAGAGGAAATAAAAAAGCGATAATCAAAAAGAAAAGAGGTGGAATGAAATGAAAAACCAAGCGGTGGTAGAAAGGAAAATAAAGGGGAAACGGGGCAACAAGAGTGAAATTGGGATGATGCATATGACCTTCGTACCCTCGAAGTCATTTTAGAACCGATAACTATGACGAGGTGCATTTCACATAATGTGAGATTATCTTATGTGAAATGCCATAACGCTAACGTCATGACTTCATTTTGTTCCTCTTTGTTATCTTCATTATAGCAGAAGGGGTTTGGTATGTGGTTCTTAAACAAGTAGCTATTCCCTACAACATAAAGTCGAAAGGCAATGGCAGACAATAACGGAATTGAGTTGGCTGATATGGTTCCCGAAAGCAATTGGTTGAACAGGATAATGGGTTGGTTGAAGAGGTAAGGATGTTAATACAACACATGGCGGACATGTATCGGGATTGGATAACTGCGAAGGCACCACCTCCCNAGATTCTCCCGCTTATCATAGCTTTCCCAACCACCCTAGTAGCTCCATCACTCTTCCTCCAACCACCTTTACCAAAAATTTCCCTCCTATCATATCCATTATCCCCACGATCACAAATTCTCAACAATCTTTCCTTCACAGATCCAACCATGAACACCCACTCAAAACTCATGATGCCCAATATTATCCCTCAGAGGTTGCCCACAAGGTCCCTGACTTATACAATCATAGCATTCGGGATGAGGCTCATGTTAAAAATGAAAAGTTCACAGGAAAAGAAGGGCGAGATCAGATATCCAGGAAGTTGAAAGGTAGAGAACAGTCCTTAAAGAGCATGCAAGGGATGTGATATCAGATTAACATGTCTTACTATCACTTGTGTATGTTCCCTGATGTTCATATTCCTGTAGGGATCCAATAGCCCATCTGAGGGGTTATTGCACTGAAATGAGAAGTGTTGGCGGGAAAGATGATTTGTTGATGACGTATATCAGTAAGAGCTTGACTGGGGTAGCCCTGGAATGGTATACTAGTCAAGATGTCAATAAGTGGCATGCATGGGACGATATGGCTCAAGATTTTGTTCGACACTTTCAGTACAATCTAGACATTATCCCAGACCGCTCCTCCCTATATAAGATAGAAAAGAAACCAGAGGAAAGTTTTAGGGAGTTTGGGCTCAGATTCAGGGAACAAGTTGCTCGGGTCAGTCCCCTGATTGGTAAGGAAAAAATGGTTAAGCTTATCCTACAAGCCCAGGAGCCCACCTACTTCAGTTATTTGATCCTGGACTTGGGTAAACCTTTCAATGATGTGGTAAAAATAGGGGAGATGGTAGAGGAAGGAATCAAGTCAGGCAAGACACCATGGAAGACATTCAGAACGTCTCAGCAGCATTGAGGGATGAGATCTTAGCTTTCAAGCAGGAGCCCACCAAACCATTACATGAGATTTGGGAGAGATATAAAACCATGGAAAAGGAATGGCCCAACAATGATATGACTGAGGCAATGATACAACATACTTTCTACTGGGGCATCAACACAACAAATCAATGTATAGTGAACCAACTTGATGAGATGGCTGGCACGTCCTCCGCTTGGCAAAGTAGAGCCAATGTGCCACAGGGTGACCCCACGGTCACTCACTTGCACAAAGAGCTACATGATCATGGGCGGGATATAGCAGAGCTGACAATAATAATGAACCAGCTAGTAAAGGCACACTTACAGTAGGTTCAAAATCCACACTAAGTAAATGCCATAAAGGGTGTCAACATGCTAGTGAACAAAAGAAGACAAAGAGGTCAACAGAACCAAGGGAGTTCGGATCAATTTGACAATGATTGTGGTGGATTCCAAGATGATAGTTATGACGGGCGGAATGAAGAAGTGAAATATGTGAACAATGATCAGAACCAAAGGGGAAATTTTTCTAACCAACAACAATGAAGACCCTAAGGCAATTGGGGCAATCAACAACAAGGGAATAGTAATTGGGGAAACAACAACCAAAATTCCAATTGGTGCAATCATAACAATTATTAGGGTAGTTGGAATGGAACAACAACAACTGGGGTGGTAAAAACAATCAGGGAGGTTGGAACAATGGCAATCAAAGAAACCGGGGGCAAGGCTTTCAAAGGACCCCAATGTATCAACAACTGAACAATCCACCCCCATTTCCATCCCAAGGTCCTAATTTTTCCAATAATGAAATGGGGAGAATTGAAATGATATTTGAACAGATGATGAAAAAGAATGCGGACTCTGATGCTCAGTCGGCTTCCCACAATACTTCAATCAGAAACTTGGAGGTTCATTTAGGCCAAATCTCACAATCATTGAACACTCCCTAAGGGGGCTCTACCAAGTGATACGGTAGTTAACCCGAAGGGTGGTAACAATCATGTTATGGTGGTAACTACAAGAAGTGGAAGAGGCTGTGATGTAAATGCATCCAATTGAAAAGAAATTTTGAGTGATAAAGTTGAGTTGCAAGAAGATGAGATTCCTTTGGTGGTTGAAAATGTGATTGATGAGAACGTGAATGAGAAAGTGAGGATTGATATTCAAGATGCCGAGGTGGAGACTCAGAATGACGTGAACCCACCTAGGGAACACATAATAGACATGCCAGAAACGATTGTGCCTAAAGCCAAGGCTCTTTTGCCAAGGCCACCTCCACCTTATCCTCAAAGGCTCGCGAAGCAGAAAAGTGAAAATTAGTTTAAAAAGTTTATTGACTTGATGAAGAGCTTATACATTAATGTGCCTTTGGTGGAGGCTTTAGAACAAATGCCGGGCTATGCTAAATTCATGAAGGACTTGGTGACAAAGAAAAGATCTATGGATTGCAAAACTATCAAGATGACTCACCAAGTTAGTGCAATAGTGCACTCAATGGCCCCAAAGCTAGAAGATCCCGGTGCTTGTACCATTCCTTGCACAATTGGGAGTGCGGACTTTGCTAAAGCTCTATGTGATTTGGGGGCAAGCATCAACCTGATGCCCTACTCAAGTTCAAGACTTTGGGTATTGGGCAACCAAGGCCGACTTACATGAGATTACAAATGGCGGATAGAACTATGAAGAGACCATTTGATATTATTAATGATGTTCTTGTTCGGGTGAACAAATTTATCTTTCCAGCTGATTTTGTGATCTTGGATTGTGAGGTAGATTATGAGGTTCCAATCATATTGGGAAGACCTTTCCTTGCTACTGGGAAGGCCTTAGTTGATGTGGAAACAGGGGAAATCACCTTCCGTGTAGGTGATGAGGAAATGGTCTTTCATGTGTGCAAGTCAATGAAGCAACCCAACACTTCTGAGGTGTGCTCTTTTGTGGACCTTGTCACGGCAGTGATAGTAGATGATACTAGTGCAATGATCAATGTGGAGGACCCTCTATAGGCAGTTTTGTTGAATCTTGATGTAAATGAGGATGAGGGCCGAGTGGAGTGCCTGAATGCTTTACATGGAATGTGCTCTTACTCTTTATGAGCCTAGGAAACTCTCTTTTGGATCTTGAGAATAGGAAGACTCCACCAACAAAACCTTCAATCGAGGAACCTCCGAGGTTGGAGTTGAAGTCATTGCCTCCACACCTCAGGTATGAGTTCTTACGCCCTATTTCAACCTTGCAAGTTATTCTTTCCTCTTGTATTACTAACATGCAGGTTGATGCCACATTGGTGGTGCTTCAAAAGTGGAAGAAGGTAATTGGATGGACCTTAGCTGATATTCGGGGTATAAGCCCTGCATTCCGTATGCACAAGATTATTCTGGAATATGATGTAAAGCCCTCATTGGAGCATCAAAGGAGGTTGAAAGAGGCAATGCAAAAAGTTACGAAAAAGGAGGTGATCAAGTGGTTGGATGTCGGAGTTGTGTACCCTATCTCTGATAGCTCTTAGACTTCGTCGGTGCAATGTACGCCGAAGAAGGGTGGCATGACCGTAGTTGCAAATTCGCAAAATGAGGTGATTCCTACTAGGACCGTCACCGGGTGGAGGGTGTTCATGGATTACCGCAAGTTGAATAAAGTAACCTACAAGGATCACTTTCCATTGCCTTTTCTGGATTAGATGTTAGAATGACTTTCTGGGCGCTCCTTCTACTATTTCTTGGATGGGTATTCTGGATAAAACCAAATATTGATTGCTCCGGAAGATCAGGAGAAGACCACCTTCACTTGTCCATATGGCACCTTTGCCTTTTCTAGGATGCCTTTTGGGTTGTGTAATGCACCAGCTACATTCCAGCAGTGTATGATGGCTATTTTCATCGATATGGTGGAAGATATTTTGGAGGTATTCATGGAAGACTTTAGTATTGTGGGTGATTCATTTGATGAATGTTTGAAAAATCTTGATAGAGTGTTGGCTCGGTGTGAAGAAATCAATCTTGTCTTAATTGGGAGAAATGCCACTTCATGGTGGAAGAGGGCATACTTTTTGGGCATAAAATTTCAAAGCATGGATAGAGGTGGAAAAAGCAAAAATTGATGTGATTTCAAGGCTCCCTCCCCTACCTTTGTCAAGGGAGTTGGAAGTTTTCTTGGGCATGTGGGGTTCTACCGGCGATTTATCAAAGACTTTTCGAAGGTAGTGAATCCCCTATGCACGCTATTGGAAAAAGATGCCAAGTTCGTGTTCGATGAGAGATATATGCAAGCCTTTGAACTTCTCAAGCACAAGTTGACCACCACTCCTATTATCACCGCACCCAATTGGAGCTTGCCTTTTGAGCTCGTGTGTGATGCGAGCGATGTTGCGGTTGGGGCGGTTTTGGGTCAAAGAGTAAATAAAATATTTCATCCAGTGTACTACGCAAGCAAGACAATGAATGATGCTCAAGTTAACTACATAGTGACTGAGAAAGAGCTTTTGGCTATTGTGTTCGCAATGGAGAAATTTTGACCGTACCTCATGGCTGCCAAGGTCATAGTTCACACCGATCATGCCGCACTCCGGTACTTGATGATGAAGAAGGATTCCAAAGTTAGACGGAGGCGATGGGTGTTGTTACTTCAAGAGTTTGATTTGGAGATTGTGGACTGAAAGGGTAGTGAAAACCAAATGGCGGACCACTTGTCCCGCTTGGAGGAGGAGGGGAGACCTCGTGATGGCCTAGAGATCAATGATTTATTTCTCGACAAACAACTCCTTTCGGTGTCGGTGAATGGTATGCCATAGTTTGCGGACATTGCTAATTTCCTTGTGACTTGTATAATCCCGTGTGAGCTCTTTTCTAACCAAAGGAAGAAGCAAAAAGGAATAGTTTGGATTTATATTGGGATGAGCCATACTTGTTCAAGATTTGCACAGATGGTGTGATCCGAAGCTATGTTCTAGAGGATGAGCAATTGAGTATCTTAGAGGCTTGTCATTCCTCTCCCTATGGTGGCCATCATGGTGGGGCGAGGACGACTTCGAAAGTTCTTAGTCGTGGGTTTTATTGTCCAACTTTGTACCAAGATGCAAGTGAACTTGTGAAGAGGAGTGTTGAATGTCAAAGAGCCGGTGAAATTTTGAAAAAAGATGAGATGCCTCTCAATACCATCCTTGAAGTTGATATTTTTGATGTATGGGGCATTGATTTTATGGGCCCGTTCATTAGCTCGTATGGTAACACATACATTCTTGTGGTGGTTGACTATGTTTCAAAGTGGGTTGAAGCCATGGCTTTACCCAACAATGTTTCTCAAGAAAAGCATTTTTACAAGGTTTGGCACTCCTCTTGCAATCATAAGTCATGGGGGGCGTCTCATTTTTGTAATAGAGCTTTTGACACTTTGCTTGAAAAGTATGGTGTCAATCACAGAATTTCTACTCCTTATCATCCTCAGGCGAGTGTCCAAGTAGAAGTCTCAAATAGGGAAATCAAGAGTATTTTGTCAAAAATGATCAATGCAAATAGGACCGATTGGTCAAAAAATTTGGATGATTCTCTATGGCTTATGGACTGCGTACAAGACTCCAATTGGTATGTCTCCATACCGGTTGGTGTTTAGGAAAGCTTGCCATCTACCGGTTGAGTTAGAGCACAAAGCCATGTGGGCTTTGAGGAAGTTGATTCTTTAATAAGATGTGGCAGCAAATCTTCATGTGGAGCAGCTTAATAAACTTGATGAATTTTGATTCCTTGCCTACTCCAGTTCGTCCTTGTACAAGGACAAGATGAAGTACCTTCATGATAAATATGCTTGTGGCAAGGAGTACAAAGTGGGTGATTTGGTTCTCTTGTTCAACTCTCGGTTATATCTGTTTCAGGGAAAGCTTAAGTCGAAATGGAGTGGACCTTTTGAAGTGGTGTTTATGACTCCATTTGGTGCACTCAACTTGAAGAACAAAAATGGGGAGGTTTTCAGAGTTAATGGGCACAGGGTCAAGCACTACCTTGGCAAGATTGATGATAGCCACGTGGTGGCACTACTCCTTTTAAAGTGATTTGATGGTAACCTGCATCGTGCCGCGATGTTAAATCAGTCGCTTCTTAGGAGGCAACCCATGTGTCTTTCTTTTTGTTTTTCTTTGATTCTCTTTGTAGTATAGGATTTGCTTTTAGACTAACTGGTTGTGAGTTGTTGTAGGATTATTTTGATGTAGTGCAGGACTAAGTTGGAAAAATGATCACTCTCTGAAGTTTGCAAAGCGGACCGCACTTCATTTTGTGTGGTCTCAAAGGCCTTAGTACAGGGGAAAAAATTCTATGCGGACCGCAGAGTTGATTGGTCAAAAGTGAGGAGTCTCTGAAGTTTTCCACCATGGCCACAATGCATTTTGTGCGGTCTGCAGTGGACCATTGCAGTTGCATTGCATTTCTTGTGGTCTGCAGTGGCCAACTTCCCAGTGCTTCATGTTTCTGGGTACCGCAAACCGCGATACCATCTTGTGCGATCCATGGTGGGTAGGTGAGATGGGCCCCAGGTCCTTTTTCTATAAATAGGACCTGCGGTCCTCAGTTTGAACTTTTCGACCCTTTGCATTCAAAAGATAAAAAAATCACTGTTCATCCCTCTAATTGTATGAATCCAACTGCTAAGTATCGATTAATCAACATTGTATCTCACTTCTGGTAACTCTAATTCCTTCTTAGTTGTTTAATTTTGCTATTTTCTTTTAACTTTTATTTTTCTTAGTTTTTCTACTTTTTCTTCCCATTTTTTTTCAAATCTGTAGCATATGTTTGTTTAATCATGTTTAACATAGGACTAATTAGTTAAAAACACCGATTCAACACCTAGGGAATCAATATTAGGTGAAAAATTGGACTAAAAACACGAAAAATTTGAACCCTAGGTTGGTATTGTTGTTGAGTACTCACCGTGGACCGCGGTGGATTTTGTGCGGTCCGTGGTGCTTCTGTGCGGTCCGCAATGCTATTTTGTGCGGTGATGAAAGTTCTGAAAGCTAATAAGTGAGGACCACGACCGTAATGGATTTTGTGCGGTCGGAGGTGCCTCAATGTGTACCGCAATGCATTTTTTGCGGTCCGGGGTTCATAGATTCAGAGAGCAGGTAGTCTGATTCCCACCTTAGTGCGGATCGTGGTGCCTTTTGTGCGGTCCGCGGTGGCTGCTTTATGGCCGCACTTCATTTTATACGGTCCGCGGTCTGCAACTTCTGAATGTCTGTAATTTTCTGCAATGCTTCACTGACTCTGCTGATACTAACAAGCATAGACTGTATTCTCTTGCAGATAATGGTAAAATAACAAGGCAGAGGTGATAAACAAAAAAGGCAAAGGAGAGTCCTCCCGGTGTAGGGGACGAGGCATGATAAGATTGACCCCGCAAGCCCGGGAAAACATGAAAAACACTAGGAGGCTCATAAAGGCTACTGATACAGCTATTGACAAATCCGGGAGTGAATATGAGCCTTCCCGGGAGGCATCTGATTCGGACTCTGTGCCAGAGTATGTTCCTGACTGGCCGGAGAGGAACAGATTGCGGGATACACCCCGGGTCTCTCCCACTGCCCAAGCAACAGTGCGATCTTCTGAGTCATTTGAGGGCTCAGCTGCAGGCAGTGACAATGAATATTCCACCTCACCTGTAGCTTCAATATACGGGAAGGGCCTGTTGAAGAAGAAGGAGAGGAAGTAGGAGGGGGTGAGCCCCAAGTGGGAGGAGTAGATAGAAACAGGAACCCGGATGCATGGCAAGATAGATTTGTAAGTGAGGTAGCCTACCACAAGTTTAGAGAATGGTGGCCCGAGAGGAAGTTGATACCCAAGTGGAAGTTCATTATAGAGCACCTCTCGCCTCATAACCCCAATGTGCTAAGGCAGTTCAAAGCGAGAGCTGGTTGGGAATATTTCATAGGCCATGAGGGGGATGCAAATGAGCACTTGGTGAAGGAGTTTTACACGAATGTTGCCCATATCAAAAAGGGCACTACAGTGACCAAGGTGCAAAATCTGAAAGTCAAGTTTAATGGAAAAACAATAAATGACTACTTGGGTTTCTTGGAGGAGGATGAGACCTTGTACTCAGACAAGGTTGCTTTGGGGGAGGATGCCCGTCCATGGTTAGCTGAGTACTTGGAAATCCCAGGTACCACCCCAGCATGGTTGACAACGGGTGAAAATTCTGAGGAGAACACTTAACTTTGAGGCAAAAGGGTGTGAAACATTCGTTTGTTGGAGGTTAGACCCTACCACTCATGAAAACTCCCTTCCTATTTCCCGGGCTATATTAGTGGCATCAATCTTGGCGGGGTACCCGATCAACGTCGGGAATGTGATGTCGAGGGTGATTACGAGGGTAGTGAACGAAGGTGATAGATACTAACCCTTCCCGAATTTCCTAAAATTGTATTTTAAGGATCAAGATGTGGAGACGAGAAAATTTAACGTGAAAGTGAAAGCAAATGCACCGTTCTCCTGGTACAACACCAAGGGTCCTGACATCCCCAAGGACCTTAAGGGCCAGTCTCAAGAGCCAGTAGTAGTAGTGGCTCATACTCAGCCTCCCTCGGCCATACCAGACATAGCACCAGGACCTTACACTTCTGCAGCCCTAGATATCCCCCCCTCCATAGCATATCCCTTGACTGCCCACCACTTGAATCAGACACTTGCCAATATCAACAATTGGATGCAGACAGTCACTTCCAACCTATCCATACTTTCTACTACGGTGGTAGCCCATTCTACACCTCCTCCACCACAGGTCCCACAGTCCATGGAGGACACTCTCAAGGAGCTTCTGGACAACCAAAAAAAGTTCCTAGAGAACCATAAATTGATCATGGGCGCTATTGATTCGCATGGAAAGGCATTAAAGGAGCTTTCTAGGGAGGCAAAGAAAATGAGAAAGACTCGTGCTTCAAAGGAGTCGATGAAGGAGCTAAGGGTGGAGGTAGAGAGGTTGAAGGCAGATCACTTCCCTCTAGATATGTTATTGCATGACCCGGCTCTACCAACCCAGCCCCATCCAAGAGCAGGAGACAGAGAGGCCACCCAAGAAGAAGAGAGTGATTCCCCGTACTGACGATGCATTTATATAGTTGGAGGACCCGCATGAAGGTTCCTCTAGCCAGCCCCAGATTCTAGTACAGGCCCAGGACTCAGTCTAGGCCCAGGTCCCAGTGGAGACACATAGTACAGGGAGCCAGTCATAGGTTCCCGGGCAGACCGAGGACCCAGGGACCCAGACTCAGGATCCTATGCAGACAGAGGGCCAATAGGGAGTTTCTTTTTTCTCTCTTTCTTATTTTGTGCTTATTTTTGTTAGTTAGAATTGAGGACAATTCTAGATTTCATTTAAGGGGGTAGCCCTATTTGGATGACTGTATATATTACATTATTTTTTTCTTTATGCTTTCTTTTTACCTTTGGTATGTATATAATTTTATCATTTTATTGCACTTTTCGTACTTTTTGCTTTTGGTCTGTATATAAAGTTACGTTCTTAAGTATATATTCATTCTCCCTATTGTATATTCGACTAAATCCCCTCTTGTATATATTCATTTTACTTTCCGCACTTTTCCTTTCATAGCTTCTTATTTTATTTTCGTAGCTTCTTGTTTTGAGTTTTTTTGTGTGCAATAAGCCTTTGGTTTCCTTAATGTCATAATTTTTTCCAAAGGTGGAATTTGTCTGAATCGGGTGGCTCCTCCCAATGATGGATGGCATGACAACCTTCTTAAGGGTTTGAGTCTATTTTCTTTTTTCTTTTAGTAGTTGGTAAGGGTGCCTCAAGAAAAGCTTCACTTGGGCCTAACACATTTGTCTTTGATCCTATGATCAAAAACAAATTATTGTGTATAGGATGGTAAAAGTGGTGACCTTAAGACTCTTGTGTTGGCCGATAAACATCAAGTAGTTTTTCCGGACCATTGTGTTGCTCAAATCTTAGCTAAGGTTGTTGTGAGCCCCCGACTCTGTCTCTTTAGCAAATCCTAAAATTTGAGTGGTGAGAATTTGAATTGCAAGTTCAAGTCCCGAGCCATTAGTCTAGAACTTGCCCTGAATGTTTGTCTAAGCGAAATACTAAGGGTATTTTGACTTGAGATGTGATTATAGGCTCTCCTTGATCCGAATGATGTCTTGAACACTTCCATAGCCTACCGATGTTAAAATCCCTAGTCAACCCTTTTGAGCCACGGACCTTTTTCTTTTAAAAACCATGTTACAAGCCTTTACCCGTTCTGAAAAGACCCTCGCTTGGAACCCTACCTTTCCTTAGCACAAGGCAAAAGCATAAGTTTGGAGGGAGAGACGAGGAATACAAAAAGAGTTAAAAGGTACAAAATAAAGAAAAGGAAAGGCAATGAAAAAGAAAAAAAATCAAAAAGACAAAAAGAATGATCAATGAAGAAAAAAAATGAAAGGATTCAATAAAAGTAAAGAAATGAAAGGTGTGGAAAGTTGAGAAAGGAGAAAAAGGTTTGAAATGTATAAGAAAGAGTGACAGTGTGTCTCTCTAACCCCTTAGAAAGAAGTTAAATGACTTAAAAAGTCAAGAGAATTTGTGCCAAATTGAAGCAAATTGAAGTGCTAAAGGGAAGATGGAACCTACTTAGACCAAACATTTCCTACCATGAACCAAAAGCCTTCACTATATCTCCACAAAAGCCCTATATGATCTTGAGTTGAATGAAGCTTACATTAGTGGTGACTTACATAAGGGGCAAGCATATGATACTTAGAGCCGGACTTGTGACCTTTCTTTGAGAGAGATGAGTGTGTTTTCATTATCCTCGTTCTGCGTGCTACAGTCTTAAAGGTGAGATTTGCTTAGGGAAAGTTGAGGACGTATGAACTTGGGTTCCACAATGACTAAAGTAGTAGAAAGAGTTTCTTTAATTTGTTGAGTCAACTCTTGATGCTCTTATGTCGCACTAAAACCACGGTGCTTAAAAGGTCGAATGTTGTTAATGATTCATTTGAATTGAGGACAATTGTTAGTCCCAATTGAGGCTAGATGAGGTCACTTTAGGTCGGTTGAATTTTCTCTAAAGAGGTGGGTCTTATTTTGTTTGCTTGAGGACAAGCAAAAACTTAAGTTTATGGGAGTTGATAACTAGGGATTATGGTTCCTTTTACACTCCTTCTTACTTGAGTTTTGATTAGAAATATGTACAAAATAGTCCTAAAGTCTTACATGTTGTACCTGTTTGCAGGGTTTGATAAAAAAGTGACAATTAGTCAAAATCAGCTCAAAAAGGAGTGAAACATGCACAAGTACAAAGAACAAGTCCAAGTACAATGCAACAGGTCCACTGCGGTCGCACTCCATTTAATGCGGTCTGCAATGAGGAGGTTCAGAAAGGTGCCTATTTCAAAAATAAGCATTGTGGCCGCACAGCATTTCATGCTGACCGCAATGGACTCACCGTGGCCGCACTCGATTTGTGCGGTCCGCAAAGAAAGAGTTCAGAGAGTTGAAGATTTGGAGCTAATTGCCAATGTGGTCCGTATTCCTTTCTATGCGGACCGCAACAGAAACGATCGTAGTCGTGGTGCATTTTATGCGGCCCGTTGTGGCCAAGTTCAGATAGAAGAGTTTAAATCCAAGAAGCCTCACTGCGGCCCCACTCGATTTTGTGCGGACCGCACTATCCCCGTAGGGGTATTTTTGACCCGAAAAATTTGGCCTATTATAAATAGTTTCTTTTCCCATTTTTAGGTCATCAGTTGTGATTTAACTTTGAGCTGTGCTGGTGAACAGTAGTTTTGGCCATTTTGAGTAATTATTTCCATAGTTTTATCATTGAATCTTCAAGTATTAGCTTGTAATTGAATCTTATGGGTTTGTCTTCATCTGTTTATTACTTTTCTTCTATTATCAGGAGTAGCTAGACCCATTAGCTAGGGTTGTGGCTCAACCCTAGTGTGGGTATTTGATGGGTCTTGAGTTTTAGGGCTTTAATATCTATAAGTGTTTAATATTTGGACTAATTTGTGCTTTCTATGTTAAATTAGTACACAAATTAGTGCCTATTTGACTTGGGCTCTTCTTGAGAGAGAGAGCTTGAGTCTAGGAAAATTAGTCCAACAAGGAATTGAGGCGTATTCAAGAGATTGATAGCCCCAATTAAAGGGTTAAACCTAGAGATAGTAATACCCGACTTGAACCTCAATTGCTTGCACAAATTATCATACCCAATTGGTCTTGAGAAAGTTAATTAGGGCAAATCACTCAATCTACCGAAAGGTATAGAGTGAGAAGTTCGTGCATTGGTTATATCGTAATCCCCAGCATGATAATCTTTCGTTAGACTCGAGAACCCATCAAGTATCCACCTAGGAGCAAGTCACTTCCCTAGTGCCCTTTTTACCATTTAGACAACCTTTCAAGTATCTTACTCTTAGCTTAAATTAGCATCTTATTAGAATAATATTAGAAGTAATCAAAATACCAATTATGTTTAGAAGAGTAATTAAGAGCAATTACGATCTCCAGTTTAGATAGGAACCCAATTCCCATTTCTAGCTCCTGTGGATATCGATCCCGACCATCTCGGGTAAAAGCTGCTTCGACCACTCTCGCTACTTTGTAGTGGTGTAGGGTTGGTTAAGATCACCTACATATCCTTGTCTATAAAGGAATCAAGCCACGCGTAGTTCAGAAGTTAGAAGAGTGATGGAGTACCGAGGTGGAGAGCCAATTGAGGTGGCGTTGAGGTTCCGATCCACGGTCCTGCTATTACATCAAAATAAAAGGGAAAATTAAAGCAGATATAAAAGAAAAATACGAGATCGTATCAACTTCTTGTCTTGAATCTTCTTTGAATCTCCATTTTCTCCTTCAACATGAAACTGAAAATTATCCTTATTCTTCAGGTGGGCATCCTGCTGACTTGAATTTGAAGAAAACTGGAAGTTGACCTTGTTCTTTAGCTGGGCATCCTGCTAACTTGAATTTGAAGAAAATTGAAAATTGACTGGGCATCCTGCTAACTTGAATTTGAAGAAAACTGAAAATTGACCGTGTTATTCAGCCGGGTATCCTGCTACTTGCACTTGAAATAATCTTGAACTTGGAGTAGACTTGAGCTTGAAAACCTCATTCCTCAGGTGGCTCGTGCTACTTCTGATTTGAACTAAAAATTGCCCCTATTCTCCAAGCGGGATCCTGCTGTCTTTGGCTTGAATCTTGAAAAATGGAAAGTTGACCATGTTCTTTAGGTGGGCTCCAGATGCCTCTTGAACTTGAAAATTGAAAGTTGACCCCATTCTTCAGGCAGGCTCCTGATGCCTCTCTGACTTGAAATTGTAAACTGAAAGTTGACCCTATTTTTCAGGCGGGATTCTCCTGATGCTTCTCTAACTTTAACTTGAAAACTGAACGCTGACCCTATTCTTCAAGCGGGCTCCTGATGCCTCTCTGACTTGAAATTGTAAACTGAAATTTGACCCTGTTCTTCAGGTGGGATTCTCCTGATGTTTCTCTAACTTGAAATTGAAAATTGAACATGTTTTTCAGGGGGGCTCTTGATGCCTCCCTGAATTGAACTTGTAAACTGAAAGTTGACCCTGTTCTTCAACCGGTCTCCTGTCCCTTCTCTAACTTGCACTTGAAACAAATTTCTAAAATATTGACCCTCGTTCTCCAGGTGGGATCCTCCTGCTTGATCTTGAACGAAATTGAAAGTTGATCTCGTTCTTCAGGCGGGTTCTTGGTGCTTCTTTGACTTGGACCTAAATTCGATTTCTGAAATGTTGCCCGTCGTTCTCCAGGTGGGTGCCTGCAATCAAAAACAAAAAAACAAATAAAATTTTCTGCCCTAGTTTGCACTAGAAAGATTTGTGAGTTGTTAGCAAAACTGTAAATCATCTATGTTATTGATGAAGGATGCAATGATGAGGGTAAAACTAAAAACTCGACTACGATGTGTGTCTCCTGTGAGATCGAGATTAAGGAAAACTATAAGCTAGGCTTGACTAAACTAAAAATGCCCCTATTCTCCGGGCAGGACCCTGAACTCAAGAAAAATTAGAGATTGAAAACTTAAGGAAACTAACAACTGACCCTATTCTCCAGGTGAGACCCTTGAACTTTAAGAGAAACTAAATATTGAAATCTTAAGGAAACTAACAACTGACTCTATTCTCCAGGCGGGACCCCTGAACTCAAGGAAACTAAAGACTAACCACTCAAGAAAATTAAAAATGACCTATTCTCCAGGCGGGGCTCCTGAACTTAAGGAAAGCTAAATATTAACAACTTAAGAAAACTAAAATTGACCCTATTCTCCAGGCAGGACCACTGAACTTAAGAAAAACTAAGACTAACAACTTAAGGGAACTATAAACTGACCTTATTTTCCAGGAGGGATCCCTAAACTCAAGGAAAACTAAAGACTAACCACTTAAGAAAATTAAAAATGACCCTATTCTCCAGGCGGGAACCCTAAACTTAGGTAATGCTAAAGATTAATAATTTTAAAACTAACCCTATTCTGTAGGCGAGACCTCTGAACTTAAGTAAAATTAAAAACTCTTCTGACTAGGGAGAATGTCTAGGAGATAATGGTCATCTCAACTAGAGGAACACCTAGCAAGTAAAATCCTTCTCAAACAACCTTTATGCTGACCATATTTGGGCACCGCACTTGAAAAATTCAAGCTTCCATGCTTTGATTTAGACACAATCTTCATCCTTGTTTCAAACAAATAAAACTTATGAGTATAAACATGGTGGTTCATTTGTGGCCTTGACTTTGAGGGTGATTGCTCCTTCCTTTCCATGATAACTTTGATTTCAACTTGAAATACCTTGCTTGTTTATTGACTAACCACTTTCTCTGTCAACCCTTATCAATGAAAACATCTCTGTTCCGTTCAAACCCTAAATCCCTCTATTTGGTTCATTGTGTTAATAAATTGACATATACCGCACCTTTGTATTTGACATGAATCCCAAAGTACGTCAATTGTCACAAACACGGTGCATATACTACTCTTTCCTGATTTAAGCCACTTTGATGTACTTGCCAGACTCTGCTTTGTGCAATTGGAAAGCTGGTAGCAAATTTTGAAGTCATTTCTCACCTGTTTTGATAAAACATACTCAAGAAGGGGACTTAAACAAATCAAGAGGAACATAGTAAGGGGACAATGGAAAGAAATGATATCTAACAGGAAAATCACCAAGTACAAACTTATCCGATGTGGACACCAGATCTAATGACCATGACATGCATTATTGGATTAAGTCGCCTAATATGTCAAGCAAGTCTACTATTCAACTCTTTTTTACCTCTTCATCGTGAAACTGGGCTTCAATGCTCCGATTATCTTATCTGATGCACGATCCTTATTCGACTTGTAGTTCCCCCAGGGTTTTCACCATCAATCCTCTCTCATTTTTTTATTTCTCTCAACTCACCATCGCCTTATGGTGTATGTGAAGGTTTTCACCAATAAGACTCTCTCATTTTGTTCTTTTCTTCTTGTTTCCTCTGATTCTGCAGATGACAAGGCATTAACCATGGTAAAAATATCATATACTCTTGGCATGTCTAAACTCATCACTCTTAACGATTATTTGGGAGGTCTTTTTGGACTGTAATGTGGCTTTTGGACAGGGTTAAAAGGAAAATATATCATAAAAGCTCAAAATAACTAAGATAAAAGGGTTAATTTATTTACAACTTTCGGAATCCATTTTAAAAACATTGCCCCAATTTCTAGAACAAGAGAATTTGATTCTCTCTTCTCTTTTTTTTTCAATGAAAAACTACCCCCCTCTTGACTTCGTGGGATTATGAAATATTTTATTTGGTGCGACTGAACCGTGAGACTACCTACGTATCCTGTGGTGACAAGAATCAGGTCGAACATAGTTCATAAAGATACTTTTTGCTGCTATTTTTCCTTTCTTCTTCTTTTTCTTCTTTCTTTCCTTTTTTTTTCCTTTTCTCTTTTCTCTTTTTTTTTTCTTTTTGAATTTTCTTTTAGAATGAACTTTCAAAAACTAACTTATGAGGACATGAACTTTTTTTTATGACTCTAACTTGATTCCAAAAGAGGGTAGGTCAATAAAATTAGCATAGGCTCAAAAGGGGTACCGAATGGTATAAAGTGTTTCGGTAGCTGAAAAAGGGCCTCCCAATCCCTGAAAATACCAAGTATAACACATGCAACTTGAAAATAAAAAAGGAAGATCATGCACAACATTTCTTTTACAGCTTTGACATTGATATCACTGATATGCCTTCCACTTTTTTTAGTGCCTTGTCAAGTACAAAACTCTCGTTGGGTGATTTCTTCTATATGATGGATACCCTCCGTCTAGTTGGAGCAAACTCCCTTGGCTTTATCTCGTAACTTGAGATTCATTTGAACTCAAAGTTGCTTGCTTTAAATTGTCATGGATGCACTCTCCTTTAACGAATTCTTATCATCTTATTAACTTCCCAAATTATTTGCCCCGGTTTTACACAGTTCGAGCTTTGAATGATATCAAAATGTTCAAATCTGTACTTATTTCCCTCAAATGTACCTATCATCTTCAAAATTATTTCATTGCTTCATGACTAAACTAACTTTTAAGACTAGGCCAAGAATTACACGTGCATGTCATGTCACTAGAGTCAGCAGGAAAAGAGAACTAAACAAAAATATGACTAGAAATAACAGAAAATAGAAAATTACATTAGATAGATGGTGCACGGGTTTGAACAACGAAACAAGCCCAAAAAACTTGGGTTACAACCCTGGAGGCTGGAACAAACCTAGATAACACTAAACGAGTTACTACGACTAAACGAACTAGGAAAAATAAAAGGATAGAAGGGTTTGAGTCACAAGATAATATCTGAATTACAACCCTGAAATAACCCGAACAACAGAAATATAATAAAATATAGGCAAAATACATAAACATCCCCTCCAAGTTTTTCACAACAATCAGTTGAACACCTTAACTTGTTATGTGACCAGATAGACACCTCTGCTTGGTAGAAGTATATTCTCTTAAACCCCTTACGCTGACATGTCAAATTTTATGTGTTGCACTTACATCTAAGCGCATGAAGATTTTTAAAATTAGTCTTATCTCTTTTTTTTCTCCCAAATCAATGTGGACCTCACTATTACACCACCCATAACCACTGGACGGGGAGGCTATTACCGATGATGGAGGGTGTCGGGGAGAGGGAGGATCTCGACGAGGCTTCAATTCAAATGAGCTCAATACTCAATCAAAACACACCAAACTTCACAATTAAGTTGACAGTGATGTTAAGAGCAAACCTCAATATTTATTTGATAAAAACATTGACAAATAGAGGATTTCAGTGGAGGTAAAGTTAGAGCCGAGGGTAAAGCCTTTGCCCTTTAAAGTAAAGGGTATGTCTTGAGAATCACCTTCACAAAAGGCTTCCCATGCACTTGACATCGTCATCAGAAATCACTGATCCACTGGTACTAACACCAAAGAATGGATCTTGCTCGAACGCGACGTACATTATTTACCCTTTTCACTTCTTTCCAATTTCTTGTTTTTTTTCCTTTTCCTGTTCCAGTTAAAAGTTAAAGCTTTAGCTTCTAATGTGCTTAATTAGAATTTGGGTCTACTTCATTTGCTTATCGTTTGATGAATTTTGGGTTCACGTGAAAAAAGATTGGGTTATAATAGCTTAAGTTAAAATTGGGTTTGCTTAATTTTCTCTCGGGTGTTGGATTTTGCCTTCATGTGTAAAATTTGGTTACCAATTAGCTTATGTTAAATTGGGTTTGCTTTGCTTTCTTGTCATCCAATTTCTTGGAAGGTGTTAGGAAATTAGTGTGAGGGGTTATTTGGGGGGAGGGAGGGGATGAGAGGGGGAGTGAGAAGGAAGAGGGAGGGTTGGTTAATAATAAAAAGATTTTTTAATGTGTTTAGTTTATATTTATCAAAATTTTTATTATAAATTACATATGTCATTCTTTAATTGGTTCATTTGACATGTCATTGGCGAGTGCAACTCACACATATAGTCTGCCAAACTCGGGTGTTCACGTGATACATTTAATAGCCACTTGAAATGTTTAACTAGAATTAGTCTCAGTTGAGGTGTTCAACTGACCGTTGTGGACAATTTGGAGGGGCTGGTTATGTATTTCGCCTAAAGTAAACCATCAAGACTCTTCCCCGGCTAGCCAAGATGCTCCTTACAATCGCCAAGCTTAACATCTTAGCCACTGAGTTCTGCATCAATATTACTAAGAACTTCACAAGTCTCCATCACATTAACCTTAGCAAATTGCTTTTGGGTCCCTTTTTCCAGCTCGTTCTTAAGATCAACTTCCGAAATCGAGACTGATCGCTGAAAGCTTTGCGATAAGTGGCCCTACGGGGATCTCAGAAGAGCTCTCATATTCCTTTTCAACACAAATCATACCCACCATATGTGTCTCATTATGAACAGGCAATGGACTTTGGCTAGTGTCTACTGCATCTGGATTTTTCACAATAATGTCACCTGCATCAACGAGCTTCTGGACTGCTCTTTTCAGATTCCAACACTTTTCTATGATGTGCCCAAGGGTATTAGAGCAATATGAAAACCTTTGAGAATAATCAAAATTCCCTAGAAGAGGGTTCGACATTTTTATCTAAATCGGCTTCAACATGTCCAATTGCCTCAACCTCTGGAACAAATTGGCATATGATTCTCCACTAGGAGTGAAAGTCTTTTCTTTTCCCTGTTGCCTTTTCATTTTGTACTCTAGCCTTGGTTGGAAACTTTTGCGGTTAGGTGATTGATATGCTTAAGGAGGCGGGTAAGCCATTTGTGGAGGTAGTGCAGGCCATTACGAGTCTTGCGGGTATGGAGAATATGGTGGTGCAATGTGGATGGAGTACTGGGAAGGTGAGGTATGACTATGGGGATTTTGTGAAGAGAAGTAGCATTGGGGAGGATTATCTGGAGTACGAGGATATTGAGGTTGAAAGCATTGAGCAAGAATGCCCATTGGATCTTGTCATTAGGGGGGCTCAACAATATCTTTTCTATTTCTCTTTCTTCCTTCCAAATTTATGTGCCCCGTTGAGAAAAACTTTGCTATGAAATTATCCGCCAACTCATCCCAAGTATTGGTGGAATGGTTGGGAAGTCGCGCAAGCCAATCTAATGCCTTCTCTCTAAGTGAGAAAGGGAATAATCTCAACCGAAGTGCATCCTCCGACACATTAGTTTGCTTTCTCCCCCAACAGGTATCCAAGAAACCCTTGAGATGTTTGTAAGCATTCTGAGTGGGAGCACCCGTGAAATATCTTTGCTGCTCCAACAATGTCAGCATCACATTAGTAATTTGAAAATTGCTTGTCCGGATTCGAGGTAGGACAATTGCACTAGCATAGCCTTGGTTGGGAAGCACTCGAGGAGCCAATCTTGGAGGTGGAGGAGGAGGGTCTGGAATATTATCATTGGCATTGGCCTAGCAGCCTCTCCGTTGTCCTTGAGGTACAAAAAGCACCTCATCATCTCCGATATCATCTACCTCCTCCCACGCAATCACCTTTCCAAGAGGGTTATTATTGTTTGCTACCATTTTGTACCTGAATTTATGACACACACAAATTAGTAGTGCAGAAGGGCGCCAAAAAGTGATTGTAACCAACCCTATACCACTACAAAGTAGTGAGAGTGGTCAAAGCAGCTTTTACCCGAGATGGTCGGGATTGATTTCCACAGGGAGCTAGAAATGGGAATTGGGTTCCTATCTAAATTGGAGATGCGTAATTGCTGTTAATTACTCTTCTAAACATCATTGGTCTTTTGATTACTTCTAATATTATGATAATAATATGCTAATTTAAGCTACGAGTAAGATACTTGAAAGGTTGTCTAAATTGTAAAAAGGGCACTAGGGAAGTGACTTGCTCCTAGGTAGATACTTGACGGGTTCTCGAGTCTAAGGCAACATTATCATGTTGGAGATTACGGTATAACCAATGCACGAACTTCTAACTTTATACCTCTCGGTAGTTTGAGTAATTTTTCCATAATTGACTTTCTCAAGACCAATTGGGTATAATAATTTGTGCAAGCAATTGAGGTTCAAGTCGGGTATTATTATCTCTAGGTTTAACCCTTTAATTGGGGCTATCAATCTCTTGAATACGCCCCAATTCCTTGTTGGGCTAAATTTCCTAGACTCAAGCTCTCTCTCTCAAGAAGAGCCCAAGTCAAATAGGCACTAATTTGGGTACTAATTTAACATAGAAAGCACAAATTAGTCCAAATATCAAACATCCATAGATATTAAAGCCCTAAAACTCAAGACACATCAAATACTCACACTAGGGTTGAGTCACAACCCTAGCTAATGGGTCTAGCTACTCATAATAATAGAAGAAAATTGATAAATAGATGAAGAAAAACCCATAAGATTCAATTACTAGCTAATACTTGAAGATTCAATGATAAAACTATGAAAATAATTACTTAAAATGGTCAAAGACTACTTTTCACTAGCGCAGCTCAAAGTTAAATTATAACTGATGACCTAAAAAGGGGAAAAGAAACTATTTATACTAGGCCAAATTTTTTGGACAAAAATACCCCTGCAGTCCGCACAAAATCGAGTGCGGCTGCAGTGAGGCTTCTTGGCTTTAAATTCTGCTCTCTGAACTTGGCCACCCCGAGCCGCATAAAATGCACTGTGGCTACGGTGGCTTCTATTGCAATCCACATAAAAAGGACTGCGGACTACATTGGTAATTAGTTACAAATCTTCAACTCTCTGAACTCCTTCTTTGCGGACCTTATAATATCGAGTGCGGCCGCCGTGAGTCCATTGCGGTCCACATGAAATTTTGTGCAGCCGCAATGCTTGATTTTCTAAAATAGGCATCTCTCTAAACCTCCTCATTGCAAACCGCACTAAATGGAGTGCGGTCGTAGTGGACCTGCACTATACTTGGACTTGTTCTTGGTACTTGTGCATGTTTCACTCCTTTTTGAGCTGGTTTTGACTATTTGTCACCTTTTTTACCAAACCCTGCAACAAGTACAACATGTAAGCCTTTGGGACTATTTTGTACACATTTATAATCAAAATTCAAGTAAGAAGGAGTGTAAAATGAACCATAATCCCTAGTTATCAGTAGGCATCTCAAATACCAGGGCTCGGTCACATGCTGCTCTCTTTTAGTTTTGGTCTCTCTAAATAAGGGTCTGGTTAAAAAACTTGTCTCGTCATTTTTTGTCTGAAAACTCTTCGTGTTTCCAATCAAAGAGGGGCAGGTGTAGACATGTAATTTTTGACCCTCCCCGAGATTTTACATATTTGAGCATTTAAATATTTAGTTTAGGCCCAATATCGCTATTTCAACTAGTTTTGACTTTTACATTATTTTATCACAAAAATAAAAATTACAAAAAATATTTTCTTTTATTTAGATAATTGGTATTTTATCTTGTTACTTTTAGATTATCTACCTTTCATAAAATTCAAATATACAAAAATAGTTCCATTTTATTTTCAGAAATATTAGTAGTTTGGTAGAAATATTATTTTAGTTTTGCAATGATTTTAATCTAGTTCCATTTTTATCTTTTAGTATGATATTTGAAAAATACCAAAAATAGGTTTATTTTAATGGTTAGTTTTACTTTAATAGTTATTTTACTTAGGTAATGGGGTGGTATTTTAGTCTTGTTCACAGAGAAAGAATAAAATTTGGGCTCAAACAACCCATTTTTAGGCCTAATTTTCGGACCCTTAGCCTATAAAATCCAAGCTCAATACCCATAAAACCCTAAAGACCCCTCTTCTTCCCCTTGGACAGAACCCTAGAGACCTAGAACCTAACCCTAATCCCCCTAAACCTAAACACAGTCGTCACCTTCAGCTGGCACCTCCATAGTCGCCGCCCATCTCCCTTTCATCTCTAACCTACATTATCACTTCATCTTCTTCAGGCCTAGAACACAAGAGAACCAACAGTCGTGCACACACACAGAGAAGCCCCCTTCTACTGGAGATCCATGGACAATGACACAGAACAGAGAGAGTAGCCGCTCATCTCCAAAATGCCTCCCATCTCTCATTCTCATTCTTGGAACACTTAGCCACTGTTGCAGCCCGCCGGAACTAGTCGCCGAAAATTCGGCCACCACCATAACAACACCCCCTCCATTCTTCTTCTAATTCTTCACACCAACAAATCTCTCTTACCTCACCCCACAATCAGAAATGCACACACATACTAGAACATAGAGGGTCTCTTTTGTCCAGCGTACTAGAAAAGCGAATTGAGAAGGGTCTTTAAATTATTTTGATCTCATTGAGTCACTTGGAATTGCAGACATAAAAAAAGCTGCAAATGTTGCTGGAGGAAAAGGCTGATATCTGAAAAGGGATAGTGTACTTCTTAATTAAGCTTTGGTTAATTTTGCTCTTAACTTTTGAGAAAAGGGGGAACGGGTGGTGACATTTCAGAAAAACTAACTTTCCTCTTGATTTTTGGGTTCCGTCCATCGAGTTTCGATTCCAGATCCCTGTTCGTGGTTCAAGGATTTGAGAGGTAATATTTCAAATTTCATTTGGCAAAATATATTTGAGGTCTATTCTTTTCCTCTATCTCGTTAGTTTTCTCAATATATTTTTTAGAAGTTTATTCAGTTTGTGTGATGATGAATTTTCTGTTGAATATGAAATTGTTCTCTTAATACAGATAATCGAACTTTGTTTGGAGTTTAAATGATTGGTTGTTGGGTTTAGTTAAAGTAATTAAATTAAAGGACATTGATGATGTGAACTAGAAGTAATGTGCTGGGTCATGGGGTTGGGAACTTGACATTAAAAAGGTAATTTGCGCCTATTATACTCCTTGTCACATTTTTGCTCTCTTATTTCTACTTTGTTTTATCACTTTAATCGCTAGGAGCATGATAGTCCGTCCACACCCGGGTAGGCGAACCTTTAGGCGCATTTTGAATTTATTATTGTGATTATGTATACGTTCGCGTGATATGATTACGGTTTTCTAAAATAAATATTCGTAGAAAATGCTTTAGGCGTGACGCAATCTATTATCGTGATTATGTATACATTCGCACAATATAATTATGATTTTTCTAAACATAAAACTAAGGTACACGTTCACGTGACTCTGGCCAAATAATCTTAATAATAATAAAGTGTCATAAATTGTGTGCACGTACGCATGACATGATTTTTGACACACCAAACAAAAAGAGTACATGTACGTGTGACTCGTCTCAAGGTAATTTCATAACCAAGTGATTAAAAGCGGTTAAGGGGGTATATGCACATAGGTTTATAAATAAGTACTTAGACAATTTAATAATCCAGGTATATGATTAAATCGTTCGTGCTAAAATCATAGAATCCGAGAATACCTAACACATTCTCCGGGTTAACAGAATTCCTTACCCGAATTTCTGTGTTTTTTGGACTGTAAAACAGAGTCAAACTTCCTCGATTAAGGATTTTAAACCGGTGACTTGGGACACCATAAATTATCCTAAGTGGCGACTCTGAATTTGAATAAATAATCCCATTTTGATTATTGTCACTTTAATTGGAAAAACTCCCTTATACCCTCCTTTCGGGTAAAAAGGAGGTGTGACACTCATGCTACACTTCTGCACATGTTTTGTGTGTAGACCCATATACATCCTACCAGCCCTGATATCAGTAGAGTGTGTGTTGCTGCTTGGAGACTTCAAGGTATATCTGCCAGCTTCTGCAGACCTTGGAGTCCATTTCTATCCTTTCTATGTTGTCTTTTCTTTATACTTTTAGATGCTAATGTATATAGACAATTAGTACATTCCTTAGATCTTGTGGCTTGTGATTATTGGATTTTAGGAGTGTTATATTTGATGTTGTGGATTTTACTTGTACACGCCGAGCGACAGTTTTTAGTTATATGTATCTGCTGAAGTTTGGTCGTTATTTAGTTATTCCGCAGTTGTTAGGCTTACCTAGTCTTAGAGACTAGTTGCCGTCATGATATCTTACGGAAGGAAATTCGGGTCGTGACAGGGGCAAGATGGATCTGGTAGATAATATTGATTATCACTTTTCTATTCCCATTGTTGTCTTCGATCCAAGAAGTTTGGACCCCAGGCCTCTTTTTCCTTCGGCCATTGAGCAACCAATAACCAGTATTTTTCTTGCTGCAGCTGCTTCTCAACCTTCAACGCTAACAACTTCACGCACATATATACCATCTACACCTTTACCACCAGCACCCATTGTATCTCTTTCACGAGCAACAGATGCTTGACAGAGGAATTTTTCTCCTCCTCGGTCTTCCAACCATGGAAATTTGGGGCACAATTACTCAACCTTTCCCGAGATCCCCCAAGGGAGAAGGAGTGCTGCTTTTTCGATTTTGAAGGGGTGCTATCTATTTTCTAGGCTGGTGGAGCTCGACGACTGCCTGAAGCCGTTGGCTTCAGAGAAAGATAGGAAGAAAATACGCTCCCTTTCGGGGGAGTATTTGTTGAATAATGCAATGCATAATGCGGCAGCAGTATTGTACTTTCTTTCTTATCATTTGTTTCTATTTTTTGTTGTAATGAGATTTCTAACCTTGATATTCTTTTTATAGGACACCTTCATTGCTTCTAAGGGCCTCCATAAATATCCTTGAGAAGTAAGGGCTCGCCTCCGAGCGGGATCAACAATTGGCCGAAAAGGACCAACTAGTTGCACGTCTTCCGGTGTTGGAAGCGGGTGAGCTTGAGGCTCGATTTCAGCAAAGTGAGCAAGAAGTAATGGCCCATATCCAAGAAGTCACTCAGTTACATGCACAACTTCAAGATGCTAAGGCAGAGGGGGTCGAGCTCAAGAATATTGTGCTTGCTGCTGTCGAGCGCTAGTCTGACTCCGAGGAACAAGTGAATAACTTAAAGGTAGCCTTGAGTTCCAAAACCAAGGAAGCCAATTCCACCAAGGAGAAGAGAGCTAAAATGGAAGAGATATTTAAGAAGATCATGGAGCAAAACATGGTTCATCTATCTACAACCCGTGATCTTGACACTAGCCTCGGTTCCATGAGTTCTGAGAGGGACGACCGTCAAGGAGAGACTTAAAGCAAAGCTTTAGTGCTAAGAGCATTCCCTCGTATTTGAGAAGACGTATGCTATGTATCATATGTGGAGAAAAACCTTGGAAAAGGCCAAAACAGACATCGTTGATATTGACGACTGCATCGCCAAGGCCCAATAATTTGAGCTAACTGATCAAGAACGTCTCCCTACTCAGACTGCTGCAACTGACTCTTCGAGCACCAATTCTGAGTCAGGAATCGAGGATGAAATTGAATAGAATGATGATAAAAGTCTAGGCTCCGAACCGGCAGCTAATCTGGCCTCATCCACCAGGGGGACACATATACCTCTCTCCCTTCGAACTCCGATGGTGATAACACTTAGATTTTATTTTTCCTTTATTTTTTGTACTTTGTAATTATGCCAAACTTTTAACAGATTTTGGCACTTTTGATAAATAAAGAACAATTTTACTTAAGTGTTGTGCCAAATGTATTCTCCTTGCATTGAATTAGTTAAAGTTTCGAGCATACTTTCGTCTAATAACTTCTGATTCCAAGTATAAACTCTTCCAGAATCAGCCCTTTACTATGAAGGTTTCATAAAAGAGGGCCCTCTTATGTTTACGGTTCTCTTGAAGAGTATGTCTCCTATTTATTCCAGCATAAACATTTGAAATTTTTTGTTAACTTTTAAATGATAAAATCAACTCATCGTTTGGACAAGAAATAAGATAAAAATAAAAGGACTTTATTTTATTCCTTCCATCCTTATAAGTACATAAGAATTCATTTGCTAAAGGGAAAAAAGTAGCAATACATGTGGCTAACTTGTTCGCTTATCTTTACGGGGTTGATCATGTAGTCCCCGATCCCGATGATACATTATTGTTCTCGGTTCTCGCAGTCCCCAATTCTTGTGGCATTCTTGTTGTTTTATCTTATACTATTCCTCCACAGTGTTCGAATGTGAAGTATGCAAATTAAAATACTAGAGGTTTTGCTTCATTTTTGGAAACAACTAGTGAATGCCTTGTCATTTAAAGGTCTTAGTCTTACTGATGGTGTTTCTTTCGTAGTATGCTTTCCGTTTTTACCTCGTTGAAAGCCTTGCTAGAAAAATCAATTGGGAAAAATTGGTCGAAGGGAAAAAGAGTACAACACATACTTCAGTATTGGTAGGATCCATCGGTAGTAATACCTTTTGAGGTGAGTCACTTTCCAATTGTTGGGCAATTTGACCCGCTCTAGACCTTCCCATTCGTATGATCCTTTATCGATGACAATTGAAACCCGGTAGGGACCTTTCCATGATACACCCAACTTCCAGCATTGATTTCCCGAGTGCTCTGATTGAACACCTTTGCGTCATGTTCAATCTGGGGGCAATAGTGTCCTGCCCTAACCAGCTTTAGTACCAATGAATCTGCACCTGAATGGTTCCCGCAGATTCTTTCATGGACTTCCCTTATCACGTAGTCCGCCTCCGAGGCTCCGAGACATCAGTCTAATGGACCATGGTATGATCTTCTACATAATTGCTCTTCCATGAGGCAATAACAAGCTGCTTTGGTGTGTAGTGTTCGGGACGCCTTCGGGTCTTCGGGTGATTTTTCCATATCAAAGATATTCGACAAACTCGTTCCTACAGTGCCAGACTAAGTTGGTTGAATTGACTTCACAATAACCATCAACATCCAATACCGAATGTAGAAATTAAATCACAGTACTGGAGTCAGATGGTTTCATCTCCGTAGATGACCCCAAATTAGCCAATACATCTGCTTCCACATTCTCTTCTCTTGGAATGTGTGTGATTGACCACTCCCAGAATCATGCAAGCAATGCTTGGACTTTATTCAGATATTGTTGCATATGTTCCTTCTTTGTGTCAAAAATCTCGTGCACTTGGTTTACTACCAGTTGGGAATCATATTTGATCTTTATGACCTCGTAGCCAATTCCCCAACTAGTTTAAGTCCTTCAACCAAAGCCTCATTCTCGGCTTCATATTAGTTAAAGGAACAGTCTTAATGGCATGCCTCAGGGTTTCCCCCAAAGGTGTGATTAGAACCGCCCCAAATCGGACCCTTTTACATTGGAAGCTCCATCCATAAACAAGGTCCAAACTCCTGATGATATTTTTGACACCAGTACTTCCTCTTTAACATCTAGGGGCATTAACCCGAGACTGAAATGGCCAAAACCTGTGACTTGATTGCAGTTCTAGGCTTGTACTCAATGTCGAATTCTCTCATTTTGACTGCCCATTTAGCCAATCGACATGAAAACTCTGGCTTGTGAAGAGCATTCCGCAAGGGGAAGGTTGTCACAACGTCTATCCGGTGGCACTAAAAATAAGGCCTAAGCTTTTAAGGGGTGACTACGAGAGCTAAGGCCATCTTTTCGAAGTGAAGATAGCGAGTCTCCGCTCCTAAAAATATTTTACTAACTAAATAGATAGGAAGTTGCGTACCTTCATCCTCATGGACCAAAATGGCACTTACATCTACATTCGAGACCGCAAGATATATCAATAATTGTTCACTTTCCTCGATTTTAATAGTAGCCGGGGGCTTGATAGGTAGAATTTCAAGCCTTTCAAGGCCTGCTGGCATTCCGGAGTCCATTCAAAATTGTTCTTCTTCTTCAGAAATGAGAAAAAGTGATGACATTTTTTCAAAGATCGAGAGATCTACCTGCTTAAAGTGGCTAATCTTCTGGTTAGCCTCTATCCTTTTCTTTACCCTAGTTAGCTGGTCTAGGATATCTTCGATGGCTTTGATTTTATCGGGATTTACCTTTATCCCTCTCTGTGAGACCAAAAACCCCATGAACTTATTAGAGCCAACCCTGAACGCATATTTTTCTGGGTTGAGTTTCATGTTATGCTTCCTCAAGATATCGAAGGTTTCTTGAAGGTGTTTCAAATGATCACCTGCATTCAAAGACTTGACTAACATTTCATCGATATATACTTCCATTGTTTATCCTATTTTCTTGTCGAATATCTTGTTCACAAACCTCTAATAAGTCGCTCCGACGTTTTTAAGCCCGAATGACATCACATTATAAAAATATGTGTCGAAGCTAATTATGAACAAAGTTTTTTCGTGATCCTCCAGGTTCATCTTGATTTTATTGTACTCAGAGTAGGCATCCACGAAACTCATTAACTCATGTTCGGCTGTAGCATCAATCATTTGATCAATGTTTTGCATTGGAACGAGTCTTTAGGGCACGCCTTATTTAAGTTCTTATAATCTACACACATTCTAAACTTGTTATTCTTATTTAGAACTACAACAATGTTAGCTAACCATTCTGGATATTTTACCTCCCGGATTGAACTGATGTCGAGTAGTCAGGTTACCTCTTCTTTAACAAACCTGTTACTCACCTCGGCTATTGAGAGTTTCTTTTGCCTTACCGGCGGAAATTTTGGGTCCAAGCTTAGCTTATGCACGACCACCTCTAATGAGATACTTGACATATCCGAGTGCGACCATGTAAGACAATCAACGTTAGCTTTAAGGAAATTAATAAATTCTGACCTGAGTTCGGGATTGAGTCATGTTCCCAAGTGAAACTTCCTTCCCAAGAATTCTTTGAACAAATCCATTTACTCGAGTTCTTCTACAGTGGAGTTGGTTGCATTTGTATCCTCTGGTACCTGAAAGTATCTCGCCACCTGTTGGGATTCCAATGACTCCTCGCCTTTATCATCTTTATTGGTCAAAAGAGAAGGCGTCGATTTCGAAAATTGCTATTTGCTGGGATCCTTCCCTTTGCTGCTAGAAATAGACATTGCATTCATCTCTCTTGTTGCTGGTTGATCTCCTCTTATCTACTTGATTCCTTCTGAGGTCGGGAATTTCAACAATTGATGATATGTTGAGGGAAAAGCCTTCATCTTGTGTATCCACGGCCTTCCGAGAATTATGTTGTAACCTATGTCACCATCTACTACTCTAAATAAGGTAATCCTTGTTACCCATTTGACATCTGTGGGCAGCATGATCTCTCCTCGGGTTATCACATTTGCCAAGTTGAACCCAATGAGGAGTTTTATTGCTGGAATGATGCTTCTGATTTACTTTGCTTGTCCCAACACTCTCCATTGAATGATGTTGGTTGAGCTTCCTAGGTCAACAAAAACACGCTTAATCTTGAAATATAAGACATTGAGAGAAATTACCAGGGCATCATTCTGTGGCAGAAGAAGTCCGCAGTGTCTTTCTCTTTGAAAGTGATATCATCTTCTGCGACATCCCAGAGTTTCTTGTTGTGGGTTACTAGTATCTTTATTTTCTTGGCCACCGAGAAGTTTACACTATTAATTTCATTCCCTCCAAAAATCATATTGATAGTTAACCGAAGAGGGTCTTCTGATATCTTCGAGGGCTCCGTATTGTCCCGGCTACGGCTGTAATTGTTCTTGGCCCGATTTCTCAAGAACTCCGTGAGATGGACATTTTTCAATAATGTTGCCAATTCTTCATGCAGATGCCGGCAAACCTCGATTCTGTGGCCGTGAGTTCCATGCTATTCACACAATAATTTAGGATCCCTCTGGCTAGGATCAGATCTAATTAGCTTTAGGAATCATGCTTCTTTGATATTCCTCATCTATGATACCAACTCCACTACACTAATATTGAAATTGTAATCCGACAACCTGGGATATGTGGAATCTCGGGCCCCTGATACCTCTTTTTCTTGTAACAATCTATTGTTTGGCCACGATTAGTTCTTCTATTAGGAGCGAACCTATCCGAGGATTGGAACCTTTTGTTGCCACGACCTTTGGTTCTCTTATAAGGCAAGAAATGACCTTTAGAAGGTCGCCAGTTCGCATTGAAATCGCTTTTGAACTTATCCTGGTTCTTTTCTCGATCCCGTCCCTTGGTTGATGTAGAGAACCCGAGCTGATCGTCTTCTATCCTTATTTTTGACTCATAACGATTATGGAAATCCGCTTATATGATCTCTTGGAATTCGAACAGGCTTTCCTCCAACTTCGGGAGGCGTTGGAGCTCTTCGGATTTAAACCCTTTATGAACGCCTCAACTGCCCACTCGTTTGGTATGATCGATAGCAACATCCGTTCTTTCCGGAACCTTATCACGAACTCTCTTAGTAATTTGGACTCACCTTGCGCGATCCTAAATTTGTTTGCCTTCCTGGCTTGGACATTCCTTGCCTCGACATGGGACTTTATGAATGAATCTGTAAGCATTTCAAAAGAGTCAATTGAATGCTCGAGTAATCATGAATACCATGTCAAGGCTCCCTTTATGAAGTTTTCATGAAACTTGTTCAGCAAGACCTATTATATCTCATGTTGAGCCAAATCGTTCCTATTTATAACCGTGGTGTAGGTTTTGATATGCTCGTGCGGATCTAAAGTCCTATCATATTTTGGTATGTCCGGCATTTTGAACCTTTTTGGAATTAACTCCGGTGTTGTGCTCGATTTAAACGGCAATTGAGTGTATTTTTTCGAATCTGGGCCCTTCAAACCCGGTGTTGCTCCCGAAATTAGATCCATTCGTGCATGAAACTCTTCGCATTTTGATCGATTCGTTCGTTCATTTCTTTCATAAATCATATGAGCTCGGTTTGAAGGGATCACTCCCATTATTGTTATCACATCCTCTACCGATCCCCCTGCACCGGCGAAACTGACCTTACCCTTTAGGGTATTGTTATCAACTCTTTGAGCCATTTGATTTGTAAGAATGCTGAGAAGAACCATGCCCCTTCCGTTTGTATTGTTGGAAGCATCTGAAAACGCTTTCTTTAACTCCGCCATCACTTGATCCTTCCTTGAGAGGTGGCCCATGATGGCTTTTTATTGCTCTCTTAGGATTCTTATTGTTTCTGCAATTGGGAGTTGGCTCATGTACATGCCCGAGAGATTGCCCTTTATGAACCGGGGTTACCTTGTCCCCTTAGTTATGGGTGTCGTTGATTGAATCCTCATGTTGAGGCAGATTTTCGTGTCCCTCAACATTGTGTACGATATTGACATCATTAGCTGCATTCGATTTGTTTCTAAGGAAAAATCAAACAAGTTAGTAACAATGTGAGAATGAAAGCAGTTATGCAATTGTCTAAGACCCACAGTGGCGCTAAACTATTTACCCGTAAAACGGTACAGTTGAATTTGTTACATGGTTTATAGATAAGTGAACTAATTTGATCCAAAAAAATTTAAAAAAATAAGATTAAAAAAAAGATCTAGTAATTAAAATTTAAGAAGACGACAATCCTGGCTCCGAGAATAGCGTCTCTAAGGACAGAAATGAGAACAACGTAAAAGAGAAAATAAAGTCGTTTGATTGAGAATGAGAATGGAATACAACATATGTTTTGCCAAAAAATTCATGTGTTATTATGGCTGTTGAATCTGCCATTTATAGTTATACCTAGGGAAACAAGATCCTTGGATTAAGCTCGACTTAAATGATAATAAAGGAGTCATTGAGGAATATGTAACGACAAGCTCTGAATGCAAATATTCTCTTTAATGGTTGGCGACTTAATTTCAAAGGATATTCTACATTGAATACTATCTGGTGACAAATATACGATTTTCTCCCGTTGACCATACTCCCTTCGTGTTTACCTGATGTTAATTGTAGTTTTTATTACTGATACTGGTTGTTACTCGGTTCACTTTTTATTTGTTTTTGGTTCCACATGTCATACTATCATTCGACCATTCATTATAGAGTAAAATACCATTTATTATAGACTAATTTTACCCTATACAACATTGGTAATTTTTTCGATGGTGAATGTGAACTTGGGAAAGACAGTGATAGTTGTTCAGGAGTTGCAATTAAGATAAATGGTGGATGTTCCAGCATAAACAAAAAAATTCGAAACTTAACTGTTAAGGATTTGACACCAACAAATAAAGAGAAGGAAATGATGAATGAAAGAGTATCTTCCATTTTGTTTTTGTGGATCTGCATTCTTTCCTTTTCCCCATACTAGATGGGAAGACGAAGGGTGGAATATGGTGGTGGAAGATGGTGGGAGGGAAAGAAATTAAGGAAGAAGGAGAACCAAATATTTTGCTACAAGATATTGGTGTGACGTGCTCAAAATGAGTGTTCCACACATACTCTATCATATTGGTAAAACGTGTCTAATTGGCACAATTCAGAGGGTTCAATAGGGATAAAACTTAGTTTAAGTGGTTAAATAAAAAATTCTAACAAGTTTAAGGGGCAATCTATATATTTGGCCTAGATAGTAATGAACTTTTTTAGACGTTGCTCTCCTAAAATATTCGACCTAATTTAATTCCTTAATCAAGTTTTTCTTTCTCCGTCCTTAAGTACTTTTTTAAATATACTTTATTCATACATTTTTACTTTTCCGAAGTGCTAATCAAATATACCAAACAACCATTCATATATTGAAAATGATCCATAAAAAGAGTGGCAGGATAGGAGCCTCAAGCCGTGGCCGGCCTAGATTTGACTTGCTATGTTGGATGGTCAAGTCAACACCCCCTCATTATCTGTACTCGAAATAGATAATCGCCCTCTAACCCTAGCCCCAACACCCCAACACCCCCACCACACTCCCCGCCAACAACCCACCACCCCCATCTCCCACCGCAGCCCCGACCCCTAAACCTGACCTATCACCTTTCCCCATCCTTATATATTTTGTCTCCCAAGTATTTGTCTAAATTAAACTCCATCTGTTTCAATTTAGACGACACACTTTTCTTATTAGTTTGTTCCAGAAAGAATGACACATTCTATATTTAGAAATAATTTAACTTTAAACTTTTTATTTTACACACATTACCCTTAATGAGAAGCTTTTATAGCTACACAAATATTATAGCCCCACAAAGTTGTTACCCCTTAGGGGTCGTTTAGTTGGAATATGATTTATAGTGGTGTAAGTTATACCGGTATAAGTTACATTGGGATTAGTTATGCTGGGATTAGTTATGCTGGGATTGTTATTTATTCATTGTTTGGTATGTTGTGTTAAGAATGAAAATTGCATAATTTCTAAGAAGAAGGTATAAGTTATACCACTGTTAATTACCCCACCTTTTATAAGGTATAAGTTATCCTGGTGTTAAAATTAATACCGGAATAACTTATACCTGGTTTACTAACCAAACAAAATATTAAGGTGGTATTAAATTTTTATACCACTCTTATACCTTCTTATACCTCGTATCAAACGACCCCTTAAGGTTTTAAGGCCATATATTTCAAAAGTCTTCTTATCTTTCTTAAATTTTGTGTCAAATCAAACTACCTCATCTAAATTGAAATGGAAAAAATATTATTTTTCAAAAATATTTTCTGCACCTAAAAATATGTAAAAACACCACCTATTTTAAAATTTGAGGAAATTTTCCTCTGTAACAAACACACCCTAATTGTGTGTTACTACCAATGCAACTTTCTTTCTTTTTTGACATTTTACTTTACAAGAAAGGGAGGTGAGGACACAGTGGTTAAAAAAGGACATCCTTGACCGCGGAAACCAAATTCTGAAACAGGAATATATATATTCCCCAATTCTGAAACCAAATTTTGCTCCACTCTCAGTAGCACCCCCACCACTTGTCTGAGCCGTTCAAAATTGGAACTGCCAGTTTACCTTTTTCCCTTTCCATCTAAAATCCGCCTCAGCAGATTCCCCAATTTGATTAGCCTTTCATTTCTTTCCCTCAAGCCAAGAATCTCACATATTCTCCTCTCTCTTAGCTTTTTCAACAATGATGCCATTCTTCTTCTCTCCCCCTCTCCCTCTTTCTCTTTGTCCTTTTCAACGACTTTCTCCAAATCCCAGAAAAACTATAATTTCTCTGTCTTCATGCCATGTCTTCTTCAAGTGTCAATCAGCCTGTCATATTTGGTAATGTTTCACAACTTCTTAATTGGGCTCCAAGCTATATAAAGTGTAATCCTTTTTGAGTATTTGGGATGGTTTGTTTCTTGATACGCAGAGAGGAAGTCAAGGTTTATGAGATGGCTTAGTAAGCTTTTCAAGGGTGGCTCAGCCAATAGGAGTGTGCCAGCTGGACGACCACCGTCTCTTGGAGAGGAGGATAACATGTTTAGGCGCCCTCCACTCAGACCACTGGTAACTTTCTTGTTTCATGTTTTGGATTATGGATTACTACAGATTAAAGCTTTTCTCGGGTAGAGAATTACTAAAACCAAAATTCTTCTTCATTCATAATAGAAATCTTGCATACTTGAAAATCAAAATAGTTAGTTTGGATATATTGGTAAAGAACCTATGTGTATTGTAATGGTCAAACAGAATGCTGGTTAAATATTTATATCTGCTACTTTGATCTTTTATATTTAAGTCTGTAGCCATGAAAGGATGTAGTATAATTCCATTTTCGTTTAAAGACATTCCCCATAATTAGCTAGCTTATGTCATTCGAAGACTGGAATACGGATAGTTACTTGATGTACTTGTGTTCTTCATTTTACCTTTCTAGCCAATGAACTTTTGATTACTGCAATTAACCGCATTAATGGTGACTTGGAACGCTGATCATATGTAAATTAAGTATCCTGCAAATTGATTACTGACCATATTTGGTCAAGTTCTTGAAGTTCTTCAACATATATTTCCAACTAGAATTAGAAAAAGAAAAGGCTTTTACATTCTTCCACTCTCAAGTTTGGATCATTGATTAACTATATCATCAAACTGATATTAAGCCATAACTACCTTCTTGGGGGTATTTCTATGTTGAACTGCATATCTTCTTTGATGGAATGGTTTGCTAATGCATTTTAAAAGTTAACAGGACGATCACTCTAGGGCCAGTAAAGAGAAAGAGGAACTAGATCGATCAATTACACGCTCTCTAGCCAAAGATTCGAAGAGACCAAATGGTATTTATTTATATTTTACAAGCCTGTGGAGCATGTTCTATTCTTTTCCTTCAACAATCTTTTAGAGTGATTACTTGTTTGTTGACTTTAATATATCACTGTGAGTGTGCTGCACTTTTTCATAGGACAAAGACGACAGGGGACTGGGAAAGATGAAGACCTAGCAAGATCACTCCATGATAACGTTAACTCGTCCTCATATCCTCCTCCACATGCTCCTTCACATGCCCCTTGGGATTACAATGCCAGAGGTTGTAGGTAATTGTTTTATATTTACAAGATTGAGATTTTTGCATTATATCTTGGGGGATGAGAAACTTGGAAACTTATAAAAGCATGATATTTTTTAGTTTTATAACCTTTCAACATTACCCAAAATGTCTTACCTATTTTCGATTTTTATTTTATTTATTCCATCACTTTTTTTTTTCTAATAATTTATAATCAAATTCAAAATATACTTACTCATTTAAAACGTTTAAAATTTAAAATATACTTCACAATCTATTACATATCTTTTTTCTAATAATTTATAAACCAAAAAGTTTTCCTAAAATTGGTAAACATTATTTTATTGGACTTATTGATTTGGTAACTTGCAATGACAATGCAAATCAACTATTATGCCTGAATCCGAAGCTAGTTGAATCGGTTATATGAATCCTCTATATTAATTCTCCTTCATTTGGATCCATTTCATTCCGATATTCAATAATTTATTTTTAAGACAAATTAGGGGTTCTCTAACAGTAAAGGTTCTTTATATATCACATTTATCCTTACTCGGAGACACATATTTTTAAACAAACTAAAAAAGACTTTTGAAGTTTTGGCGAACACCGGCTTTAATGGAAATGTACCGATATGATTAAGCATTAATCCAACTAGTTGGTATAACCTCTATGGATCTTTTGCTTCATTGTCTTATGTTCCTCGCTAAAGCCATCGGAATTTTGAGAGTTTGTAAATCTTTCGAGACAATTTCCCTACATTTGATTTTAGGTCTACCTTGCCACTTAAAACAAAATTGCTTTCATGAAATTTCATTAAATGTTAGAAATTAATTACACCAGGGCTCGACATTGACCATGCTTGTTTATCCTAGTTATGGAAAAGCTAACCAGCACAATATAATACAAGAGGAGGTCACCTGTTGTATGCTATTTGCCGAGGACATTGTGCTAATTGACAATAACAATGAGAGTATCAACAACATCTTGAACTATGGAGAAGCACTTTAGAGAGCGAGGATTTATAAGTAGAAGTAAGAATGAATATATGCACTGCAAGTTTAGCCAATAAAAGAAGAGTGGAATAGGTGAAATTCGATGGGATCGCAATGCCTAACTGCAAACAGTTCAGATATTTAGACTCGTTGTTTCAGGAGAGTGAAATGATAGATGAAGATGTTATAAATAGAATCAAAGTCGTATGGTTGAAATGGGGAAGTGTTACAAGGGTGTTATGTGATAGAAGAATGCCTACCAAAGTGAAAGATAAGTTTTATAAAATATCTATAAGACCAACAATATTATATGGGAATGAGATTTGGGCACCACTTATTTTGACATGGACTAAAGCACCAACGTCCACTAGCTTTACATAGTGGAAAACTTCAGCCATGAAAGACACATATGTTTTTATTTGTCTTTCATAGCTGAAATTTTCCACTATGTAAAGTTAGTGAACTTTAATGGTTAGTGTTTTAGTAGTTCATGTCAAAATAAGTGGTCATTGTTGGTGCATTTTAAAGTGTCTCATTAGTTGTGCTTTTTGACTTTTAGGTTGTACTTCAGCTGAGCTTTTAGCTCACATTTTTTAAAATGTATTAGGGTCGGTCCAATCAAATTGGATCAGTGTCAGAAGGATTCTGTCTCTCTACAACTAATAAGGCTTATTTGTTATAGAGAGGCAGAACTCTCTTATCCTTGTAAAATATTGCGTGCTGAATAATAGATTTTTTTTCTAACTTTTCTCTCTTGTTTCTTTCTTCAATTATGGGAGATTGATTCTTAATTGAGTATAGAATATTGAAAACCATAGTAGGCGTGATTACCATAGTTTAAAGATTCTTGTTGGATAAAGACCAGACAAATTGTTGGTAAGGTGTGCCGTGTTAATGCTAGGCTAGGCAAAATCTTCTAAGAAAATTCTTTAGCTATCGGTTCAATAGAAATTTGCCTTCTCAGTTTTTGGTATTATGTCACCTTGGTATTACACTCACCAAGTGGTATCACAACCTAATACTTTTTATTTATATTTGCATAAAATTGGCATGAGATAATATAAATGGATTAACATGGTCAATGAGGACTCATGTAGCCAACCCTAACCTGTTTGGGACTCGGTCCTACTGGTGTTAGAGATTTATTAGCTTGTGCAATATTAGTTAGTAAGGTTTACTAACTTTATCAGCTTTCTTCTACAATGTGAATCAATCAATTTTACATCAAACCAAAAGTCGGCTATATAAATTCTTTATATTCATTTGAAGATTTTTTTTATAGAATTTGACTATTTTGTATGCTGACTGTCAACATGCTGTAGTTGATTCATCTGTCTCTGACCAAGCAAAGCAGCTTTTGTATCCACTGATAATGAAGCAAGATATAAGATAAAATACAGAAAAAATTGTTTCTTTTTCACTTATGGTGGATTTATTACATAAGATGCTGAACATCATTTGTTTTGGTAAATTCTTTTGCCATCTGATCCAAGTAATTAATCAGAAAAGTTTGATCAATGTTCTGTCAGATGTTTCCTCAAATAGAGGACTGTGACGTGCTAAATGCTATCACATGAAATATTCAAGCAATTCCTTTGTTTTTGGTGATATATACATAATTCAAACTTCAGGTGATGATTGGATCTGTTTGTACTTTAAAGTACATGTATGCATATAAGTCAAAACCCGGGTACTTAAGTGGAGAAGGGTAGAGGGAAGGGCCCATTATCCAACTGAGCTTCAAATCACGAATTTCTCGGTTATAAAGAAAAAAATACATGTATGTTATACAAAGAAAGCGACTGTATATTTTATCTTTGTTTTGGAGTACTGAAAATCCAAATTCCTTACTCTGTGGTAATAAACTGCTACTTGCATAGCCAAAAATGTGGAAATCTCAGGGTGAGATAAGTTGATACATATGTACACTTGTCTTGAAAATGAGTGCTCTATGATGTTATAACTATTTCTTGACTATGGAAGAAATTATGAGCATGCGTTTACTTTGCAGAAAATGTAGTGGCTGCCATGGGGATATTGGCTCTGGCAATTATTTGGGATGCATGGGAACTTTCTTTCATCCAGAGTGCTTTCTTTGTCATGCCTGCGGTCTTCAAATTACCGAGTACGAGGTACAATGTTGTCTGTGGTGTTAATCATTTCTTCCAACACTTGAACCCTCTTCCAAATGTGAAAATAAAATATTAAACCGTGTAACTGAAAGTCTTGTACAAGCTAAAAGTGTTTGTACCCATTCTCATGTTTAGCTCATTGGTTTTCTTTGTTGATTCAAGTTTTCTTTGTCAGGGAACAATTCATATCATAAGTCATGCTTCAAGGAACTGACTCATCCCAAATGCGAAGTGTGCCACCAATTTGTAAGGATACACTGATTCTCTGTGTGATTTTGTTACTGGAAGATGTTCATTTCAATCCAAATATGGTTCATGTTTTTTGTTCGGTCGCCATCTGTGGATTTAGGACCCTCTAGTATGTTTGGTTAGTGAATAGCATTGCCCTTTGTTCCCACTTACATCTTTGGCCCTTGGAGTCAAATTGTCTATTATGTGTTTATTTTTATCAGAAAACAGCTTCAGTATTATTAATGTCTGTGCGGAAAGGCAAAAGTGTCATCCTATCTTTTGTCAGTCATGTGGATAAATTATGAATTTGTAAATTTCTATTAGCAAACCATTGTCAAAGGTAGCCTTGTTCTTTACAGGATAATACATCTAATAATCATCTAACACTCATATTTGCAGATCCCAACAAATGGAGCTGGATTGATAGAGTATAGATGCCATCCATTTTGGTCCCAGAAATATTGTCCTTCACATGAGAATGATGACACCAAACGATGCTGTAGTTGTGAACGCCTCGAGGTAGGTATTTCAGATAATGGGAAATGTTGGGTTGCCTTTCATTCAACTTATATGCTTGTTATTTATATTGCTTCTTTATCTTCTCGAAGTCATGTAATACAAGATACATATCACTTGGAGATGGTCGGAGCTTATGTTTAGAGTGCACGGAGTCGGCCATTGTGGACACTGGAGACTGTCAACAACTATACCATGCCATTAGAGACTTTTATGAAGGCATGAATATGGCAATAGATCAGCAAGTTCCTATGCTGCTTGTTGAAAGACAAGCCCTTAATGAAGCCATCGAAGGGGAGAAGCATGTACGAATGATCTCTAGTTGTATTTTTCTCTGTTCTTGAGTCTGCAAATATTTATGACTGGAATTTCTTTTAGGGTTTTCATCATATGCCTGAAACCAGAGGTCTATGCCTATCAGAAGAGCAGACAGTGACCAGCGTAAGATCTCGATCACTTAGAATCATCCTTTCTAGTGAAATGTCCTATACCTGCTATGACATTTTATTTGAACAAATCCAGATACTCAAAAGGCCGAGAATGGGTGGTCGTGGACTAATAGGAATCAGAACACAGCCTCAGAAGCTAACTAGAAAATGTGAAGTTACAGCTATCCTAGTCTTATACGGGCTTCCTAGGTGACATTTTTTTTTTAATATATATATATATATATGTAATTATTCTCCTGACCTCATTGTTGAAAACGATTACCAACGTGTGGCATTGCGCCCCCCCCTCCCCCAAGCGCTAAAAAAACACAACACTCAGGAAAAAGGAAAGAGAAGGTATTGACACAAAAGATAAAGGATTATAAGAATAGAACTTTCTACAGCATTAAGTTCAATATTTCAATTTAACATGTATTAGGGTTGTTGCTCAGTAGGGTGTCAAAATTAGTTTTTCTTTTATTTTTCTTTGTCTTTGGACTCCAGCCCGCGCATACTCCAGAAAAATATAGGGCTTTTAAGAGGAGGACATAGGAGTATCTACATGAACTAAACAGTATTCTTGGTGCTTTGTGAAATGAAGTTTGAAGCAGATGAAAAGAATCATTGATCTACATTTTTAGTGGATGGAGCAGACATATTGTCCTTTGCCCGCTCTCTGTGTGTACTGGTTGTGACAAAGTGATGATGGTGTACTTGTAGTTGTCCATTAATATTACTATTGGATTCTAAAGCATTTTAAGGCCAGAAACACTTACCATTATCTTTCAATGTGCAGATTACTTACTGGTGCTATTCTTGCTCATGAACTGATGCATGCCTGGTTACGTCTAAAAGGTAATTTGATTGCTGTCTTTTGACCGTACCTGTATGGGACAAGGATTCTACAAATACAGGCAATCAAGCAAAGAAAGATTGCTAGATGGTTCATTTTCAAAACTTCGTGATGGTTAATACTACCTGATTTCAGTTTTGAGTGAATATACAGTGACCATAGTATTCACTGAAATTTGCAGGGTTCCGTAATCTCAGCCCTGAGGTGGAGGAAGGAATCTGCCAAGTGCTTTCTCAGATGTGGCTTGAATCAGAAGTAATGCCTGGATCCAGAAGTATGCCGTCCACATCCACTGCGTCATCCTCTTCGACGTGGTCATATTCCAAGAAAGGTGGAAAGTCAGGTGTGGAGAATACGTTGGGTGAGTTTTTCATGCACCAGATAGCTCATGATGCTTCTCCAGCTTATGGTGCAGGATTTAGAGCTGCTAATGCAGCCGTAAATAAGTATGGTTTGCGACGTACATTGGATCACATTCGGCTGACAGGAAGTTTTCCTGTATGATGCAATCATGATAGCTCTTTTACTTCGTTTTGTCGATGATCATTTCCTCTGCTGTGTGGCAAGCTGGAGGTCGTTGAATCCTCCCATGAGGACGTGATTCGATCATGCAAAGCTGGATTAGCTCCCACTAACCTTTGGGTTACTGATAAGGAAGAACTTGAAATATCCTAGAATTAGGGAGTAGCATATTTGGCAGTGAATATTAACTAGAAAATGTGTCTTGTAATTGGGGGCTGGTGCAATTGGACTGCAAAAAATTAACATCTGAATGCTCCGGGATCATTATCCAATGTCTTGGACAGATGTTGTTTTGAACGAAATCCTACATAAGATGTACCTGTTACAGTTATCATTTTTGGAGTAGTGTACTGCAGAGTGAATCCAATTGTGGCACCCTAAGGGTGTTAGCTTAGTAGTCAATGAAATTGGTAGTGAACCATGATGTTTCACGTTCAAATTTCAATTTCAGTAGAGATAAAAAATATTAGGTGATTTTGTCGCATATGTTAAACCCTTTGGTTGATAGTTATACTGTGAAAGATAGCATGTACCTGACAGATTTACTCAATAAGTGTGCAAGGTGGTTTGGACGCTACCGTTATCAGATAAAAAAGTTAACTGAATTGTGCTCTTTAGCCAATGTTCAGAACGGTGTTCCTACTTGATGTAGCAACCAACGAACACTACGATTGTCTGGTAATTTTAAAGATATCTCTCGCAAACAAGCTCCAAAAAGGCAAGAGAAGAAGATAGGGAGTATTATAGCAGAACGTTCTCTGACAAAACAATACACGAGCACTGCCGTAGAAATGAGTCCACTGCTGAGCAGATCCCTATCACAACACGAGCCACCAAGTTTAAACTACTTTGAGAAGGGGCTTATTCCAGAGAGAAGAGATGGTTTTGTTTTGGAATTCTGCCAATGATATCCGTTTACACATTCTGCAGTCTTGCGAGAAGAGTCCAGCGTGGTTACAATTCTAATTCTTTTTCCAATTCAAACAATGACCAAAGGGAAGTATCCTTTCTTTTCTGGCGTAGGGAAAGGGATGACAAGACAAGGTAGTAAGTCTATACACACTTAAATGAATAAGAGTTCCAAATGATCGACACAGATTTTAGATTTTCCAGGAATTATTTTGTTTTTTAAGTCACTTTTCCAACAAGAAGCTTCAACTCATAGGCTTATCAAAGGCACCAAGAAGAATCATATCAGTACATAAAATTGAATTGTACTTTAACTACTGCAATTGTGCCTTCTTTTAACCATCTATACATGAATGGTGTGGGTTTACATCGACAACCACAGATTTCGAAAGAATTACAAACTTCTGGTATATGATCTTGAGTCGCCTTATACCTGTAAGTTTATTCTCCGATATCTCAAGCCAACACATCAGTCAATATCTGAGAGAATCTGTTTCATTTTCTCGTATGTCATAAAGACAATACCAATACTAGGCACAACCTTGTAATATTCGGGCAAAATTCCTCTATATAAACCACGCAGACCCTCTGTTTGGATAATACGATTGAATGCACCAATCAAACCAGTCTTATAAATACGGGCCCGACCACCTGCTCCTTCCAATTGCATTCGTCTCCTCACAAGATCCAAAGGAAACGTTACTGCAAAAGCATCCATAAACATAAACATGAAAGAACTGCAAATAATTAGGCATTTCATCATGTAATCAACTTTTTCCCATCAGAAGCACATTTGGGATTCTCAATGCCCAGCATTAGATAATGCAAAAGAGATGCAACTTATTATCCTACTTTTGTCAAAAAAAAACTAAAAACTTTGACCAGGTTGCGGTGATGACTTGAAAGCAACTGATCCAATTATGACAATATAGAATATCGAAATGGGAATGATGAAGGTGATTGCCCATCCACCGGGATATCTAAATAAATTAGAAGCCAAAACATGTGCCTGTTAGTATTAACCATCAAGTGGGGAAGCATGGAGAGGTGCAGGTGTGGTGCCTCATAGGGCAAACTACGTGACTTGAAAGAAGTGCTTGTTACAGTGGCATAAGTAATAAAGGGATGAGGTGGGAGCTTCTATCTGGATCTGTTGTACTTAAGAAAGAACCCAAATACAGAATTAAGGAGTCTAGATACCTATCTGAAGAAAGAAAAAGATGGAGAGGAAGTAAGCCTACGTATGCTGCTACACTAGAAGAAAAGGTGGAGAGAAAACTAGGTCCCAAATGGCCTTTCACTTTGCTCCAGGAAGGTTCCTCTATCTTCTTTCTTGATGATTCAAAATTCATCATCGCTATTTTGTGATTTAGTTTCTTCTCTTTCTCCCTCATCATGTAATTGCTCAGCTTCTGTCCCAGTCTGCTTTCTTTTCTTCTTGTCATTCATCATCCTCCCTGCTTTGCTCTCTCCTATTCCTTTCTTCCATTCTGGTATCTCTTCTACAGCTATCCTCCTATTTTCCTACTTCATCTTGTGATATGACACTTTTACTTTATGCTTTATTAGTAGGAATTTTTAGTCAGAACTAGAAATCTATGAACTGCACATCCTATTCCTTTCTTCCATTCTGGTATCTCTTCTACAGCTATCCTCTTATTTTCCTACTTCATCTAGTGATATGACACTTTTACTTTATGCTTTATTAGTAGGAATTTTTAGTCAGAACTAGAAATTTATGAACTGCACAGAAATTGGCAAGTGAAATTTATCCAGTTAAATGAATTAAATGGTTTTATCACAAGATAATTTTAAAGACAGTGGTCGCTGTTACATGTTTAATGCATATTAGATCTGTATGTACGTTACATGAAGAAAGTGAGTTGATAAAAATAAGATAGCTGTCAATATCCTATATTATTCTACATTTTCTTCAGTGAAGCTGTGCTTCGTTGTTGCTTCTCGCCAATCGCATTTTTTGCTTTTAAAAGACTGGTGCCAGTTGTACGGAATACATAAAGCCGACTGGGCTACTCCAACTTCTTTTATATCCCTATTTAAAATCTATATCAGAAAGATATACAAGTTTCTACTCTTTAGAAAAACTGAAATAGCATATAAATTCTGGGTGATGCACAGTCTGTAAGACATTAACAAAAAAATGCTTTGCAATGCCAAAGCCTTCTATCCCATATCAAAAGATGCATAACAGGGACTTCAGACAAGCAATGAAGAAGGAGCAGGTTGCAAAGATGAAGGAATAGATGCAGCCAAGAGGGAGACTCTCCTACGAAAAGGATCAGTTTCATTTTTCATGAATGTTTCTTCTTCCATTAATCATTATTCTAGTGGACTTCTAATATGTTTTCTCCTTTCTTTTTGTTAATTTGTAGATTTTAGTAGGTGAGATTGCCATTTCCTTTAGTTCCCCAGTGCATGCATATTCTTTTGCTGCTGTCTCTATCTTATTTTTGAGGGTTTCTAGGAAGTAGATCAAATTATTCAAATTTTACACACAAAGACCAGTATAAACACAGCTAATTCTTGATGGTCCTACTATCAATTTTGTAACACAACATTTTCAAGCCTAATTGAGAAGCATACCTCAACGAGGAAGCCTCTCACATTTTGATAACTGCAAATACAAATGGCTCACGTGCAAATATCCACAATAGTGGAGCCAACTGCATGTTTGGAGATCCAAGTTATCCAATTAAAGTATGAGACGAAAATTATGACTGACATTTCCAGTCAAAAACAAAAAGTTAGTGCGAGAAAGACAAGTAAGCAATTTTTTTTTGGGTTGGGGTGAGCTTCCTTACTAAATTCCAATATGCCAGATAAAGGTGCTCGGGCTCTAAGGGTCGGTCCAGTTAGATACTTAGTGAGAAGCCAGCACCTCAACCTGCTTCTCTGCATCAAAAGCAATGAGACAGCTACATGCATTAACACCTACTTTCAAATACCATAGATTTGTTTAATATCATAATAGTTGAAGGCCTAACTCTGCATATCTAGAACTCAGTCAGTGCCGCACCGAATTTGAGGTGGAGAAACAGCTTGTTAAACACAACATCAGCTTTTCTATTTGTTCATCTATTTTGTAAAGAGTATTCCAATCATTGAATAACGGTTAGATATTCTGTTCGTTTTGATGTCAAGAGCTACAGAACACATTTATCAAAGCAGGGTATCATAAAGATAAAACTGCACCAAAGGTGCCGGGAGAAATAGCCAAAAAGAGGATAAACAAGGCCTTTTTCCTCCTGAACACATTTATGGAATAGGAAGCATGTGGAAGTTGAAAATTTGGTAATGGAGACATGTCTCCATGTAGTAACAAGATGTTGAGATCAGAAAATTCAGACACAACAGCACACTTAAGTAAAGTGGTGCCAACACTCAACAAGCTGGGGGGCATTAGCCAAAATTCAAGAAATACAGGTACGACAATACTTTTCTCCATCTCTATTTCCTGCATAGGACATCAAACCAAAATTGGAAGCTCAAAATTTCTACCACCTTTCATGTTCATCAGATCACTGACCTGTTGATGATGCAACGCCTGAAAGGCTTCCACAAGCAAGGGTGACCAGGATGGTCGAGTCTTCTGGTCTGATATGAAGAGGTGTGTTAATATAGTGCTACCTTGAGATGAATGCGTAGAGGGACAAACTTGAGAACTAACCAGTGAATGACAGCACATTTCACCGATAGTTATCAAGACAACAACAACAACAACAACAACAACCCAGTATAATCCCATAAGTGGAATATGGGCCGATAGAGGAAAACAAAAATGATGAAAAGAGAATAGACAGTACACTCTCATCGAATATTACCTATGAGACTGCCAGTAAGATCTCAGTGTCATAAACTGAAAAGCTGATTGCCAAATTAGGGCCAACCCCCTTCATGAAATTGAGATATTCATTCAGCATAAAACAGGAAAAGCACAATTCAGCAGGAATAGAATCTCAAGGGCAAAGAGAGATACCAATAAAGTAGCACCCAATCCTTTATAAAGGCCGGCTATCCCTTCTTCCCTACTGATGGTTTGTAATGCATGCCAAATGCCTCTGTAATATATTACATTTCTCTGCAAAACTCAAAATGAGTAAAACTACCAAAAAGGATCTAATGTCTCAGAAAAGGAACAAATTGTTACAGAAATATGTAAGAGAAACCATAACCATTTCTGAAATTTCAAAACTATCTTAACTAAGAGTATAAATGAATCTGTGAGCTTTAACTTTCCAACAACTCTGGCATCAAGCAGCCACTCTAGACTATTGTTTCTTAATCTAGTAATTGGAACATTGGGATCTCACCAAACGTAAGAATAATAGCACGTGATTACTGAAAGCGTATAGTTCCGAGCTTTCAACCAAATGAATTAACTACAAGACATCATTTACAAGATAGAGCAACCCGTTTATAAGATAACTAAGCCTGGCCACAGTAATGTGTGTGTGTGTGTGAATATAAAAATAAACAGCTTTAGCATTTTTCCAGATTATGTACAGTTCAATTACTAGTCAACAATCAAAGAAGAGAGCCTCCTGAAGCTAGTATCCGTAAGTCCAAATTGCAGCCTAAGGTACGCTAAGCCCCGAAACTAGTTGGAAAACAGATTGAGCGATTCGCCCCACTTCGTAGGCGCTTTAGTGAAGTCACCAAGGCTCTGAAGTGTATGTATCATTGCTAATGGGTGTTATCCTAAACAGAGCGAAACTAAACAAATAAATATTCCACTTTCTAGTGAATTTTTGTTCATATAATTGTAGTATTTGTGTATAATTATTATTCCTGAATTATCTATTTTTTTCTCCATTTGCGCCTTTCTTCATTAAGAACTGCATTTTATTTGTGCTTAAAACCCCAAGAGACCTTAGCGCTTTTCTCCTTTGATAACACTGATTATTAACCTTCAATGACGAACTACCCGCATTCCATTCACGACACCTCTAGCCCCTCCCCTACCCCGAGTCATCTAGGAAATGATTAATAATTCTGGTCTTAATGGAAGATAAGGCTGAAATCAACAGACTGAACAAATATTCAAATCCATCTAATTAATGTAATTTGTCCCCAGGAGCTTTGTTCAGTGGTAAGGATGCAATATGTGATTTCTCCGATATTGAGTACTCCTATGAGTAATTAAACAAATCACCTTGATGAAGGCAAATCAGGACATAATGAAAAAGGAAACTATATGAAGATTGAAATAATAATAATAACACAACTTAGCCTGAGCTTTTTATGGTTTTCAACACCGAACAACTTGGTTCATGTGATCAAGATCATAACTGTTTTAGTTACTGAACAAAAACTTTTTCCTAATACACCGATTAAAAGTAGGTCTTTTGTTCCCCTTTTTTCCCCCTTTGAACTTTGTCTCCACGGCCTTTTGGGAATGATACATTAATTAGCAAATAAACATGTTTCCAAAACCAAATCAAAATTCCAGCTGAATTCCACTCACCTGAGCTGCAAGACGTGTCCTAACAAGATCCAACGGGTATGTAACAGAAGCAGCAGTTATCCCAGACAAACCGCCACCTACAAGTCGTATACAAAGGTCTGCAGTTATATTCTCTCCTTGGCTTTCAACTCCCAAAATCAACTGCAACACCTGTATTTGCATTTAATAATTATAAAAAAAAAAAAAAAAAAA
>MU684556.1:111187-171834 GCA_026770625.1 Nicotiana glauca
AATTAAAAAAAAAAAAAAAAAAAAATTATACAGACAAGTTCCAGAAATTATTGGCACTTTAATAAAATAGAATTTCATAGAACATTTGTACCAACATTCTTGTAGCGTTCAAATGCATAAAAGCTAATAGAGGAATATGGAAGGCGGTGAGCAATTGTGACCAAATTCCCCTTCCAAAATGCCCGATACCCTTCTTCACGTACAATACGTGAAGCCTCTTGCCATATACTCGCTTTTTTTAAGCTACCAGCATCCGCGTGCATTCCTTGCACCTATAAACACAAATTAAGTTTCACTTAGAATTATAATAATCAGTTTAACATATTAGGAAAATATAAAGTAGAAATTTGAACCTGAAAGAGAATAGTAAGGCGAGCAAGGGGCGCAGTGCAAGTCTTGCTGACGGCACCGGCAACTCCACCGGCGAGAAGCTGAGGAACAGTTCCGATCTGGGACTGCTGACGGCGCTGCTGCGTTATCAATTTACGAGATGCTCCGCCGTCCACAACCACTGCTCCACGCCCACATCCTCCACCGCCGGCGCTTCCTCCTGCATCCACCACTACTCCTACTCTGGCTTCAGTCTGCATCGTATCCTCACCCAGTGGATTGAGCGGTCTCTAATATTGAGAGGTTACCAGTTTCTGCAACGAGCTATTGGTTTTCAGTCGATTGTTTTGCTAGCGTGGTTTGGACAAAGATTAACATTGGCAGAACGACGTCGCTGGGACTCAGTCTGGTGACTGACTATAGTAATTTATTTTTTAATGGGTGTGACTCAGCAATAAAGTGAAAACAGGAAGAGAGAGTAGCATTGCTTTTTCCAATAAAACCCAATTTACTTACACACCGACCTTAACGTGCTCTCAAGTAATTTTCAGTTTCATGTGGGGCCAAATTAATTATAGCTCTAATTATCTTTGAACTTCTTTTTCTAGAAACTGCATATTATATAGTATTAATATTAATACTAGAACATGTTCAAAATATTACATCTAGAGGCGGATCTAGAGTTTGATGACTACGAATGCCACTATATTAATTCAAATTTACCAATAGCAAAGTAGATTTATAGGGTGCATTAGTCGGTTCGGTCCGTTTTGAATTAATTCGATTCGGGTCAGTTCAATCTATTTTAAATTAATTTAATTTGATGTACAAAATTTTTGGTGCATAAATAAATAGGTGATCATCAAGTTGAATAGGTTTTGTCTAATGTGATCTAATTTTTCCGGTTCAAATTCTGGAACAATATGATTAAAAACATAAATAAAAATTAAAATTAAAAATAAACAAATACACCACTTCAATCTACATATAACTAGATTAGTATTATCTCGGTTAATACTATCATTCTAAAAAAAATTGAAAATTAAGGAAAAATATGATATATTAGAAGGATACTGTTTGACCAAAAGATATTGAAACCTTTCTGATTAAATTAATTAGAAAAAGTTGAAGAGGTAAATCTTAGTCAAACATAGTAAATTCCAGATCTTTAGATAAACCAAAAAATGATATATAAAATAAGGTAGAAGCGATAAATTATCGAAGCTTTTCATTTTTTCTTTCACTAATCGGTGAAGATGACTGTTGTAAATATTCATTGGAAGATTGTATTTCTTCCTTTTATTGAGGAGATTACAGAGGAGAAGGAGAAAAGAAAAACATCCCTTTTTTAGGAAGGTCTCATCCCTATATATAGTCGTGGAGTCATTGCTGTGTATTTGGGCCATAGCCCCCTTACTTTGCGCCCGCTTTCGTCATTCGGTGATACATGGTTTGGCATAATAGTGTCGTCTTTCCTTATCCCATTGTTTGGACGTGGTCCCAATTAGGTCGATCACAACAGTCAGATTTTGACCAATACAGTTAGTCCCTCAGTCTACCGGGGTCGTCCCTTGTCGGGCCCGGTAGGCGGATAAGATATTTTCGCTTGATTAGGAGAAATCTGACCGTCTACCCCTTGGGTATGATTTTCAGAATCTAGCATATTGACACCCTTTCGATATCTTTGAACCGTTTGCGGTTGTTTCGGAATCGAAACATGGTTTGGATTGGAACATTATTCGTGGTTAGGAAATTAAAATGTTTTGTGCCCTATCAGATTGGATTGGCGACTCTTGGGTTTCGTGCTTTGGGGGATTTATGTCTCTTATAAATAGCAGGAACACATCACTCGATTGGCACACTTCCTTGTCCTTTACTTGAAAGAACTTCGTGAATATACTTTCTTCCTGATACTTTGAATTTTTATTTATCTCCAGTTAACCGAAAACTTTTCATCCTCCCTTTTATTTGTCTTTTTGCTTTACCAAATTGGCACAATGGCTGGTGATTCTTCTTGCGTTAAGCTTCTCGCCATAGTTCCGGCGTTGGAAGATAATATTCCGGCCACTGGAGGGGTAGAAATGGGAGAAGATGAGGAAGTTCCATCTGTGGCTGAGATCTTACCTCGCCCTAGGAAGGCATGGACTGATTTCCAAAGTCCCACCGAAGGGGAACCGGAACCTGCTCCCTCAGTCATAAATGAGGAGGGGATTGCAGACTTGAGGGCTAAGTGAGGAATTCCTCCCTATGTTGAAATATTATCGGTGGTGGGGGACGACATAGTCCATTTTGACCTCCCGGGATATTGTGCATTCTATGCCTACCCCTTTATTTTTGGGTACACACTTCCTCTCCCTCTCTTGGTGGTAGATTTTTGCCATTTTTACGAGGTATGCCCGGCTCAACTTACGTCCTATCTGTACAAATTGTTCCTTATGCTGCTCAAATTTGCGAAGCTTGCCGTTCGTGAGATCACTTTGAGACACATGCTCAATATCTTCTCCCATCAACGCATTCGTGGCACGATGACTCATATGCATCATCGAGGGTCGAAGAGCTTGGTAGTAAAGATGGACGACAAAGCCAACCACCGCTTCAACGAGAACTACTTTTATGTGCAGACCGAACATCTCTGGGCGGATCCTACGGGATTTTTGGAGAAATGGAATTTTGCACGTAAGTTCCCATACTTTTGGTCGGAATGACACCCAACTGTTTTTCCTTTGAGTAGTACTAAAATTGTTTATGTTTTTTTATGCTGCGAAACTGCCTTATACACCCGTTGATGGTATCAGTGAGTTGGTGAACGCCATTCTTCCTCATACGGTGGGGGTCTGCATATGGTCATCCTTTTATGAGAGATATGGACGCAAATCCCTTATTGGTGAGTGATATCATTTTCGTTTGTTGCTCTTCTCCCTTCCAATTTTTTTTGTTTCTTATATGTTGTTCGTCGATGCCAGGGAGAGTGCGGAGAGCGAGGGCTCCCCCATTAGCTTTTCGTCAACCTTCATCGTCTGCTTGCCCTATTTTAGCACCTGTTGTCCGACTTTCGTCGAGGGCTACCTCAGTTGAATCTACGGCCGCGGTTATACGCACATCGGCCTCCCCTCAAGTTAGGCCTTCGACCCCGATCATTTACCCAATGAAGGGATCTTCTCATGCCGCGGAAGGGGAGGGGAAATCAAAGATACGACAAGTGGAGACTGAAGCGGCTCTTACGACTGTGATAAATCTAGAGGAAGACCTTCCCTTGACGGGGTCTGAGGTGGGAGTTGGGGCCATTCCACCTGTAGAGATAGAATCAGCCGTTATATCTGCCCCACTAGCGGGGATTCCAGTCACTGTGATTGACCAGCATCCTGCTGTGATGAGGGGTCAAACCCCGGCCGCAATTGCTGCTTTGGACGGGCCTTCATTTTTAGTGTCGGGTCGTGCTTTATCGTCAGCTGCAGAGAGAGGAAAGGGTGTTGTGGTCGACGACTACGAGTCTGACCTTGACCCTGATGATGTTCGGAAGTTTGAAGAGGGTCTTACCCGTTCGGTGGTTCATGCGGGAGGTACATCCGGTATTCTTGAGATCTCGTCAGATATCAACCTCCTAGGGGATACGGAGGACCTGGTGTCGTAGTTTGGATGTTCTCGATATTGATTTGATGCATGAAGTGGCCGGTATGGGCTTGAGAGTGCGTTACACTTTTTCTTTCATATTTCTTTCATTTTTCTTGGTGATACGATTTTAACCCATCTTCTTATTTTTCAGACATACATGGTGGAAATAGAGAGTATTCACAGGGTCGACATTCGGACCAAGATTTTTTTGAAGATGTTGGAGAAGTATCGGCGATATCGCAACAAGTTTTGTGATATGCACGAGCAGCTGAAGGCGAACCCTGGTAATCGGTCCCTTGGCGAGGAGTTGGAGAAGAGGGGTCGGGAATTGATGTAGGCTATTCATAGTAAGAGAGCACTCGAGGAGAAACTTCGTGCAAAAGACGAAGAGCTTCAGTTGGGCAAAGGGGTTGCTGCAGAATGTGAAATCTTCAAGGGAAGCTGAGGTCGATGCAGTCTGAGATGGATCAAAATCCTATCAAGATCGAGGCGATGAGTGCGGAGTGGATGGGAAAATTGGTCGAGTTGGAGAGGAAGGTTGTCGGGTTGGAGAACATCGAGAGCGCTTGGTCGCCGGCTTTGGCCAGGGCGGCGGCTCTGGAGAATACTATCCGCGTCCTCCAGTCTGATCAAGAGTCGGAGAGGGCAACAACCACGCTAATGGAAGCGAGGCTTAAGGAGCGTATTGGCGAAATCGACCATAAGGCGTCGTCCTTAAGAGACCGGGTCGCTGCCCTTGAGGCCGAAAAGGAACAACTGTTAGATCAAATTGAATCTGCCTCCACTGATGTTCCCTGTTATTTGCACGAGCTTTGGGTTCATTTTGAAGGCTAGCGGGACATATATAAGAACTTGTGAGAGGCGGGCAACATTACCGAGGCTGCATATAAAGGAGCTCAGGCAAAGGCACCAGAGGCTCGTGTCAACTGTGGATATGACTCTGCGACGTCGGTGGCCGATGAGGGCACGAATGATGAGGGAGGACTTCCTAGAGATAGTGGTGATGATGGTAGCGGCGATGACGCCGAGCGAAAGAATGTTGTCTCTGTCTGTTTTTTGGTCTTTTTTTTTTATTCATTGTTGGTTGTTGTTGTCCCCCCCCCCCCTTTAGACTGTTGGTTTGGGCCGTATGTAATCTGCTACTGTTTTCACAGTGACTTTTTATAAAGAGTAATTTTTCATTGTTATATTTCTTATGTATTTTTTCCCTGATTTGCTCTTCATAACTTTGGTGTGAAGTAGATTTTCGCAAGACGAGTTCCCTACTCTTTGGGAATTTAGTGTCATGCGGGTTGAATGGGACCTTGATGGCAGCTTTTGTTAGCGAGAAGGTATTTTCAAACTCGTGTCGAGATGCTGTTTTATCATAGTCCGAGCGATAGCGAACTTTTTTTCTAATAACGACCTTAGCCGTGAGGACATTACTTTCGGGCTTATATCGAAGCATTATCCCTTCTGAGTCCCTGTCTTTCTTTCCTTTTCTTCTTTCTGATAAAGTATTGCCCTGTCGTTATTCGATCGAGGTCGAACTTTTCTTTTCGGCAAAGGCCTTCGACCTTAAAGGCATAATTTTGAACTTCCGTTGAAATAACTTCCGTCGAAATATTAACATGTTGTTGTTCGATCGAGATCAAACTCTTCTTTTTGGAGAAGGCCTTTGGCCTTAAGGGTGTTATTTCAAACTTCCATCGAAATATTAACCCGTCATTGTTCGATCGAGGTCGAACTCTTCTTTTTGGTGAAGGCCTTTGGCCTTAAGGGTGTTATTTCAAACTTTCATCGAAATATTAACCCGTCGCTGTTCGATCAAGGTCGAACTCTTCTTTTTGGTGAAGGCCTTTGGCCTTAAGGGTATTATTTCAAACTTTCGTCGAAATATTAACCCGTCGTTGTTCGATCGAGGTCGAACTCTTCCTTTTGGCGAAGGCCTTTGGCCTTAAGGGTGTTATTTCGAACTTTCGTCGAAATATTAGCCCGTCGTTGTTTGATCGAGGTCGAATTCTTCTTTTTGGCGAAGGCCTTTGGCCTTAAGGGTGTTATTTCAAATTTTCATCAAAATATTAACCCGTTATTAGTTTCGGTTTTTTAGAGAGTCGAGTATCTTCTGGGGAAGTCCCAGTTCGCCTGACTTTATTTGCATCGGGAGTGTGGTGACGGGGAGCAGGGAACGCTGCTGCTTTGCTCGCACTTGTTTCACATGCATATTAGAGTTTCCCTGTCTAACTTTTTTATTTTCCTGTTTGGAAATATCATTGTTGGGCGGAACGATGAATTACACTTTAACTTAGGGGATCTCCCTTTCGTCAGCCTAGATTTTAGGTCTCCGGGGGGGCTCTTTTGGGACGCCTTCTTGGCGAGGGCGAGAGGTTACCACTCATGGGGTATCATTTCCTAGGATTTGGGTTTGCCTGGTGGACGATATTTCGATCGTTCTGTAGTAATTTCCTCTTCTTCAGTTAAGCTATTTCCTCGCTCGCTCGCCCGCGTTATTATTCGAGCAATCGGTAGAAGGTGGTTAAGGATGACCTTCTCTTTGTTCTGATTCAGTGGATTGGAGAATGAAGGTGGATCTGTAGCGTTGCTCATTTTTTCTTGGCGCTTTAATGGTTGATGAGGGTGATGTTTTCTAAATTCGGTAACGAGATTCAGCTCTCTTTGCCCTCATTTGGTCACCAGGTGCTTAATTCTCGTTTTCCGTCTCCTCTATTTTCTTTGAAACAGTTGAAAACATATCCTTACCGTTCTCTTTGGTCGGCGGCCATGTTTCTGGTTTTTGATCTGGAGAAGATTAGGAAGTTTTCACTAATAAATTCCCGCAGATGATGCCAAATTATTTGACCAAAAGTTATTGAAACTTTTGATTAAATCAATTAGAAAAGTTGAAGAGATAAATCTTAGTCAAACATAGTAAATTTCATATCTTTAGATAAACCAGAAAATGAAATATAAAATGAAGTAGAAGTGGTAAATTCTCGAAGCTTTTCATTTTTTCTTTCACCAATCGGTGAAGATGAATGTTGTAGATATTCATTGGAAGATTGTATTTCTTCCTTTTACTGAGGATATTACAGAGGAGAAGGAGAAAAGAAAAAGGCCCTTTTCTAGGATAAGATCGCATCCCTATATATAGTCATGGAGTCATTGCTATGTATTTGGGCCATATCCCTCTTACTTTGCATCTGCTTACGTCGTTCGATGAATACGTGGTTTGTCGTAAATAGTGTCGAATTTCCTTATCCCATTGTTTGGACGTGGTCTCAATTGGGTCGACCACATCGGTCAGATTTTGACCAATACAGGTACAAAGATTGTATTTCTTCCTTTTACTGAGGATATTACAGAGGAGAAGGAGAAAAGAAAAAGGCCCTTTTCTAGGATAAGATCGCATCCCTATATATAGTCATGGAGTCATTGCTATGTATTTGGGCCATATCCCTCTTACTTTGCATCTGCTTACGTCGTTCGATGAATACGTGGTTTGTCGTAAATAGTGTCGAATTTCCTTATCCCATTGTTTGGACGTGGTCTCAATTGGGTCGACCACATCGGTCAGATTTTGACCAATACAGGTACAAAGATTGTATTTCTTCCTTTTACTGAGGATATTACAGAGGAGAAGGAGAAAAGAAAAAGGCCCTTTTCTAGGATAAGATCGCATCCCTATATATAGTCATGGAGTCATTGCTATGTATTTGGGCCATATCCCTCTTACTTTGCATCTGCTTACGTCGTTCGATGAATACGTGGTTTGTCGTAAATAGTGTCGAATTTCCTTATCCCATTGTTTGGACGTGGTCTCAATTGGGTCGACCACATCGGTCAGATTTTGACCAATACAGGTACAAAGATTGTATTTCTTCCTTTTACTGAGGATATTACAGAGGAGAAGGAGAAAAGAAAAAGGCCCTTTTCTAGGATAAGATCGCATCCCTATATATAGTCATGGAGTCATTGCTATGTATTTGGGCCATATCCCTCTTACTTTGCATCTGCTTACGTCGTTCGATGAATACGTGGTTTGTCGTAAATAGTGTCGAATTTCCTTATCCCATTGTTTGGACGTGGTCTCAATTGGGTCGACCACATCGGTCAGATTTTGACCAATACAGGTACAAAGATTGTATTTCTTCCTTTTACTGAGGATATTACAGAGGAGAAGGAGAAAAGAAAAAGGCCCTTTTCTAGGATAAGATCGCATCCCTATATATAGTCATGGAGTCATTGCTATGTATTTGGGCCATATCCCTCTTACTTTGCATCTGCTTACGTCGTTCGATGAATACGTGGTTTGTCGTAAATAGTGTCGAATTTCCTTATCCCATTGTTTGGACGTGGTCTCAATTGGGTCGACCACATCGGTCAGATTTTGACCAATACAGGTACAAAGATTGTATTTCTTCCTTTTACTGAGGATATTACAGAGGAGAAGGAGAAAAGAAAAAGGCCCTTTTCTAGGATAAGATCGCATCCCTATATATAGTCATGGAGTCATTGCTATGTATTTGGGCCATATCCCTCTTACTTTGCATCTGCTTACGTCGTTCGATGAATACGTGGTTTGTCGTAAATAGTGTCGAATTTCCTTATCCCATTGTTTGGACGTGGTCTCAATTGGGTCGACCACATCGGTCAGATTTTGACCAATACAGGTACAAAGATTGTATTTCTTCCTTTTACTGAGGATATTACAGAGGAGAAGGAGAAAAGAAAAAGGCCCTTTTCTAGGATAAGATCGCATCCCTATATATAGTCATGGAGTCATTGCTATGTATTTGGGCCATATCCCTCTTACTTTGCATCTGCTTACGTCGTTCGATGAATACGTGGTTTGTCGTAAATAGTGTCGAATTTCCTTATCCCATTGTTTGGACGTGGTCTCAATTGGGTCGACCACATCGGTCAGATTTTGACCAATACAGGTACAAAGAGAAAATGATTAAAATCAAGTTCAAACAAAGATCTAGAAAAACAAAAAGGGAAGCAAATATATAATTCAATAAACAATAAAAATGTCTAAAGAGAGAGAGGAATGCAAAGATAACGATTGAAGAATTGAAAGAAATAAAGAAAAGGACTCTAAAGAGAAGAAAGAAAACAGAACAAAGAGAAAGCACATTAAAAATGTTGGCAGCAAAGCACATTAAAAATGTTGACAGCTAGGAAATAAAGAAAATGACTCTAAAGAGAAGAAAGAAAACAGAAAAAAGAGAAAGCCATTAAAAACCTTGGCCGCTAGGCTCGATCCTGCGTCTTGAGGATGGCAAAACCATCCTTTAGCCATGGCACCTAGAGCAAACTTGTGACTTTTAAGTGCCACCTTTTATATATATATTTGTGTTTGTGCTGTAAATTATCCATACATATATTAAATTTTACCCGGGTGTCGTACCACCCCCAATGTTATACATAGATCTGCCCCTGTTTACATCCCATAGAGATATTCATATTATGTGGCCGTTTGGACATAAGAATTGTAAAAATTCAAAAAAAAAAAAGTGGAAAAAAAAAATTCAAGTTAAAATGATATTTGAAAACTAGAGTTGTGTTTGGACATGAATATAATTTTGGGTTGTTTTTGAAGTTTTGTGAGTGATCTAAATAAAAAATTTGAAAAACAGCTTTTTGGAGTTTTTCAAATTTTCAAAAAATTCCAAAATATATCTTCAAATGAAAATAAATTATTTTTATGACCAAATGCTACTTTCGAAAAAAAGTTAAAAAAAATTGAAAAAAAATGAATTTTTTAATGTCCAAACGGACTCTATATATTTGAACTTTGGTTTCTCCTCTTATTTTATTTTATTTATTAAATCGTACTTGAACTTTGTGATTTCAGTGTAAAAAAATAAGAAAAGAAAGAAAGAAAAAGGCTAAAAAGATTTTGTTAGTGTTTAATGATACTACGTAATCCAGAGTTAAAATATCATGGTATAACTAATTTTTACACTGGTCAATGAAAAATAGCCAGCGTTTACCAAGTCAATGAAAAATAACCACTATTTTGCTGTAATAGGGACCGGTCCAGTATAATATACGGGAGTTCTGGTGCATTTGTGTACGAACTCCAGCATATTATGCTGGACCGGTATACTTTGCTAACTCCTGTAAAATTTGCGGGAGACTGGAGCACCAGTGCTCCAAACTCCAGTATATTATACTGGACAATTATACTTGCTGGAACTCCCGTAAAATTTGCGGGAGTTCCAGCATAATTATGCTTGAACTCCCGTAAAATTTGCGGGAGTTCCAGCATAGTTATCCTGGAACTCCCGTAAAATTTACGGGAGTTCAAGCATACTTATGCTGGAACTCACGTAAAATTTGTGGGCGTATTTTTCAGGATTTTGAATAGTGTTTTCGCTCAGATTTAAAGTAGCTAAATTTCAATAACTTTTGAAACTTGGCTATTTTTCAATGACTAGTGATAAATCTGGCTATTTTTGAATTTCTCCCTAATCCGGATGGCATTAACACTTCACTCTTGAGTAGATGTATGTATATTACTTTTTGACCCGTCTATCAAAAATTGTATATTAATATTAAGCACGAACCAATATAAGAAATCATTAATTTTCTTTTAGCTATATGAAAGGACTTTTTCTGGTTTTTCCCAACTACGAATGTCAATTGATTTCGTAATTTTGGGTTTGAATAACATGCATGTATTATTGGGATTTTTTTTTATTTAGTGGACTTAATATTTAATATATTTGTACATAGGCTGCTATCAATTAAAAGAGTCCATTTTCTGACCTGATAAAGAGTTACTAATATGGGTTATAAAAATATTAATTTATAAGGTATGAGCTTTATAGGCTTTAGAAACCCATTTTTTTTCTTTTATGTTTGATGGACGTATATCTGAAAAGGTACCGTTTGAGCTTTTAAAAAAGACACTTGAACATTCAGACAACTTTTATAAAAGGGTAGGGTTCCTAAGTTAAGTGTGGCTTTATTTTCTTTTCGTTTCTCCATCATCTCAGAGAAGAAACACTAATTATAGAGGTGCCATTCATGATGTAGAAGATCCTCATTCTCCTACAATAGTTTTTTGTAATGGATTTATGTAAGTTTTCTGTAAAGAATATGTATTTGTAAAATAATTTTGGAAATAGTAATAACAACTAATAGAAAGGTAGAAAAACAGAAATTAATTTGAGCCCATTGAATTCACAGTATTTTTTTAAGGAACTTAATTCTCTTCTAGTACCCAAGGTTTAGAATTATTTTCTCCCATGATAAAATAAATTACACACTGGTCTAGAAGTACTTCAAACTCTAGCGTACAACAAACACAAATGGCAGCAGCGTATCACACTTATTTTGTTTGTTTTGTAAGAAAATAATGAAGAAAGGAAGAAAAGATTTCACAATTTTCATAAGAACATTGATTTAATTTAACTATTTAACAAATAAATTTGGTCCAAAAAATTAATTAATCAATCTGATCAATTGATTGAATCCAAATCCGAAATCGAGCGACGACGACGACAACGACGATGCGAGACTTGACTTCTTCTTTAACTCTTTAAGAGTTGTAAGAAGTGTAATTATATAAATACTAAATAAATGAGTTTTCCTCTTCCAATATAAGACAATGTTCCTCTGTAAAGGAGGAAAAATCAAAATTTCAATTTTTTTCCTCCATTTATCATTCACCTCAATTTTGAACAAAAACCCAACATCTTCTTTTTTGAGTAATAAAAGGATTAATATATTACTTACTAAATAGAGGTTGACATATTACATGCCATATTGTTTGTAGTAGTGGCCGTAGGGATAAGTATCCCCGCATACAAAAGAGTACTATTACAAGTGGTATTTTGATTGCCTAGAGTCTTAAGCATATTACAAATAGAAATAGGCACTTGCTTCATAAGACTACTTTTCCTCCACATATTCATGGCAAGATGTTGCTTCACAAAAGAGGAGTATCCTCAAAATATTTTGTGCTTTCTGGTTTATATTATTTGTTTTCTTTGTTTTTTGCTTACTTGGCTAATCCTTGTCTGAAATTATGTTAAGTAGAAGGCCCTTCTCCTGGCGCATTAATGGCCTGCATTTGTGGATTAGATTAACTAATGTCGCATGTCTATTATTGATAGTATTCATTATTTCCGTTGAGTCAGTTTCTATTTCTATCGAAAATAGATATCGCCATTTGAAGACCTTCATGGAGTGCCTGCAGCTCAATATGTAAGGAAAACCCAACATCTTCATCACTGTCTATTGATTTAGTAACGATCATGAGAATATTGATTATTAGATTCATTCTACAAACTTAATTTTGCTATTAAGTAGTATTAGAAGTGTTGTTGAAATTACAAGTAATTACAGTTGAAAAATAAGATGAAGAAAAATAAATAAATATTCTTTAGGGTGAGGCGCGGATATCTCGCTCTCTTTAAGGAGATTCAATCTCACTGTGGTAGCATCTTCAGTGGATCCAACAGTAATGCTATTAACTTGTTTCCTCTAAGATACAACAGCCTGACAACGTCGTATGACTCGAACAAACTATGAACAAGTTGTTGAGTCCAAAGCTCCATCAAAATTAACACCTTCCTTCAACAAAAATAATATTCTCTTTTGTAGAGAATAAGTTGGAGACTTAGATTTTCACCGTCTCATAATTCTCTTTTTCATTATACCAACTTCACTTTTTTCATACACACTACCATATTTCTTCCATCTACAACACAGGGAAGAAACACCACTATTTATAGGTGTAGAATCTCTTCCATGAATCAAATAATAAGATAGTGAGATAATAAAATAGTAGAACATGGATTGGTGATTACAAAATATAATCATTAGTAGGTTGTTAGTGGTAGATCAAGACATTAGTGGTTTCATGAGTTACACCAAAGTAATGACAACATTGCAATTTTAAAATTGTTATTTGTCATTTCTTAGTTAATTTTATAATAACTAAATTATCATTATTATATGAATTTAATCATGGATAGATAATGATATTGGGGATCACAATTTACAATTAATTTATTTTAATAATTTACATAAAATTAAGCTACAAATTATAACCTGTTTAAATTGCTTCAATTAACCTAAAAAAAGCATGCTGGAATATTTATTTTAACCTCCGGTTAGTGTCAAACACAAACATCAAATTGAAAAAGTGATATTAATGGTATTATTTCCCCATGGTATTTGAATATTTTACAAGAGAATACATTAAAAAGTTACAAGTGTCATAGATTAATAATTTTCTAGATAAAAAGCATATCAATCTATCTTCTGTAAACTAATATGGAATACATCCAAATTGATTTTGCAAGTATTTCGACAATGGGAACAATTAGCTACTCGATTAAAGAAATGTCATTCCTTATAATTGTGATGACCCGGCTCGTCATCACGTGAGTTACCGTCCCGTTTTCCCCATATTACGTTTCTCTATGCTTCATTTTCGGTATTTGAGATGATCGAGTTGAATTGGATTGGTTTTAGATGGAAATGAGACACTTAGTTTCTTTAAAGAAAGCTTGTTTTGGAAAAGTCAACCGGAAGTTGACTATTTAGATAGAGGGCTCGGATGTGATTTTTGGTGAACCAGTTAGCTTCGGAGGATAATTTTTGACTTAGAAGTGCGATCGGTATTGGTTTTGGAGGTCCGGTGTAGAATTAGGATTGAATTGGGGAAGTTAGTATTTTGGCGAATTACGGTTGGTAGATGAGATTTTGATCCGAGAGTCGGAACGTAATTCTGAGAGTTGCATTATCTCCGTTAGGTAATTTTGGATGTGAGGGTAAAATTTCAGGTCATTTGGAGATGTTTTGATTGGATTTTTGATCGAATACGTGTTTTGGAAGTTTTGAAGAAACTTAGGCTTGAATTCGATGTGAATTGACGATTTTAGTGTTGTTTGATGTATTTTGATGATTGGAACAAGTTTCGTATGATGTTTTGGGATATGTTGGTGCCTTTGGTTGAGGTCCCGGGGGCCTCGGGGTTATTACGGGTGGCTAACGGAAGGAATTTGAAGTTGAAAATTGTAGGTTTTTGGTTGCAGCAGGTATTTCCGCATCTGCGGAAAGGAGATCGCAGATGCGGTTGTACGGAAGCGAAAGATGCATCGCAAGTGCGAAAGGGGGAGGTCCAGCAATGTCCGCAGAAGCAGAAAGGCAACCGCATAAGCGAAAAAATAACCGCAGAAGCGGTTATGAGGATTTTAATGGGAATCCGCAAAAGCAGAATTTTGGCCGCAGAAGCGGTCCCGTAGAAGCGAAAGTGGGACCGCATAAGCGAAAATCGACCTGGGCAAAAAGGTTTAAAATATCATTTTTCATCCACGAGGGTTATGTTATTTCCACCATTTTTTTAGCGAGCTTGAGAGCTTTTGACGGGGTTTTTAGAGAGTTTTGACTGGGAATAGATTGGAGGTAAGTCTTATGGTCTAGAAACATCATTTTATTGAAGAATCAACCTTTAATTCTTGGAAACTTGGGTAAAAATTGAAAGAACTAGGGTTTGATTTTTGAAATAAAAATTTGGGATTTGAAGGGGGCATTTGGGCTCCGATTTTAGTAAATTTGATATGTATAGACTCGTGGCGAGACGAGGAATCCGGAGATGTGAATTTTGTAATTTTTCGAGAAGTGGGCACGGGGCGTGGGTTTTGCCAACTTTGTGATTTTTGACGTTTTTTGAGTATTTTCGATTGGGTTATGTTTATTTGGCCTTTTGTAATGCATTCCTTATGGTTTTGATCAGATTCGACGCGCGAGGAAGTCGATTCGAGGGGAAAAGGCTTGGCGAGCTAGACTTTTGGCCGGCTAGAGGTGAGTAATGACTTTAAATGATGTCCTGAGGGCTTGAGAATCCTGATTTGTACAACTGGGTGCTTTGTTGAGATGAGACACGCGTTCAATGCCAAGCGCGGGGTCATTTACCATAGGGGACTGTGACTTTGTCCAGTCCGGATAATATTTTACTGCGTATTAGCTATGACTTGTTGTTTTTCACTATGATTTGGGCTTGTTGCCATATTTGGGGTTTATTGCCGACTGTTTGAACTCTTTATGAACTGTCATCACTGTCTTCCCTCACTATTTGAAATATTATTTGAACTCAGTCCATGTGATTTACATTGTTTCATGAACTCAGCTATATTTTACTCAAACTTGGAGTTTTAACTGGTATTTGAACTACTGTTTGAGTTGAGTATTATTGTTTTACTGATGCCCGAGGGGCTTTTGACTATTTTTGGAATGATTGAGGCCGAGGGCCATATGTGAGGGCATGATGAGGGTTGTGAGGAGGCTTTCAGGCCTCGAGTGTTATGTGAGGAGGCTTTCAGGCCTCGAGTGTATTGTGAGCAGGCTTTCAGGCCTCGTATTGATATTGTTCAGGCTTTCAGCCCTTGTTGATAGTGTTTGGACTGTAGGAGCCTCTCCGAAGTCTGCACAACCACAGTGAGCGCGGGTACCTATATAGAACGGTTAAATTTTATACAGTGGTAATAATGACACTGTTAAACGCATTTTGGTCAGGTAACAATGGCTGACCAGTCAGGTAACAATGACTGACCAGGAAAAAAAAGAATCATGCATGAGGGGCATTATTCTGAGCATTTCTTACTGATCAAGCATAATTTTTTAACTGTTTTCAAGGAGAATTTCTTGCTATGTTTCATTGGTTTTGCTGTTTATCTGGTTTTTACTGCTTGAGATAACATCAATTGTGTCTTTATGTGATTTTATGTTCTCAGTCATTATTTATTTTTATTACTCACTGGGTCGGAGTATTCATATTACTCCCTGAACCATGTGTGCAGATACATGCATATCTGAGTTCGTTTCTAAGGCGTTGATTTCCTTCCAGACCAGGGGGACCCGGAGAGACGAGGTAGCTGTCGATGTCCACAACCCCGTTTCTTCCTTATCATCTGTATTTCGTTTATCTTCGGACTATGTTCTTAGATACAGTCTTGTAGTATTTCGTTTAAACTCTGTAGCAGCATCATGACTTGTGACACCCCAATTTCGGGCTGGATTTGGGTTGGTATCCTTGTTATCACGGTTATTCCGCATTAATGGTTACGTTATTCCTATTTTAAGCTTATCTATGTTAATAACTGTTAATAAGTAAGAGAGTTAATGTTCTATTGGCTGGCCTTGTCTTCACAAGAGGCGCCATCATGACCAGGTGGGTTTGAGTCGTGACAAGTTGGTATCAAAGCCTAGGTTACTAGGTCTCACGAGTCATGAGCAGGTTTAGTAGAGTCTCGCGGATCGGTACGAAGACGTCTGTGTTTATCCTCGAGAGGCTGCAGAACCCTTAGGAAGACTTCGCATTCTTGAAGTTTTTGTCGTGCAACTTTGTTGATTCAAGAACTAAACTTCTATGTTCTATTCTCTCGCAGATGGCAAGGACCCGTACTACAGGAGGAGGCGGACGACCACCGGTACCACCTACTGAGGGCGCTAGAGGCCGTGGACGTGGTTGTGGTTATGGTAGGGGAAGAGCCGCGAGGGCAGCACCTATTGCTCCACCAGTTGCCTCGGCTCAGGATCAGGCTCCAGCTGCAGACATTCCAGTAGCACCTGTTCAGGCACCGACAGTGCCCATTGTGATTCCGGGGAGACCTTGGCACAGATCCTACTAGTTTGCACTGGCTTAGCCCAGGTAGTTTCAGCCACTACTACAGCAGCTACCTTTCAAGCAGGGGAATGCAGTCAGACCCCCGCTGCTCGCACACCGGAGCAGGTGGTGCAGGGTTTACAGACACCGGGAGCATCTCCAGCTCAGCCGGTTGTACTAGTTCAGGATTTTATGGTTCCAGCTATGCCAAATGACAAGCAGCGTCGTCTCGAGAGGTTCAGTAGGCTCTACCCTCTAGTTTTCAGTGGTGCTCAGAGCGAGGATGCCTAGGGATTTCTTGACAAGTATCATCGTATGCTTCGGACGGCAAGGATTTTGGAGTCCAGCGGGGCAACATTCACCGCATTTCAGTTTACTAGGGTTGCCTTCACATGGTGGGAGGCTTATGAGCGGCGTAGGCCGGCAGGTGCAGTGCTTTTGTCATGATATTAGTTCTCCACTATCTTTTTGGAGAAGTGGGTACCACAGTCTTAGAGAGAGGAGCTGCGTAGGCAGTTCGAGTGGCTTCGACAGGGAGATATGACTGTGACCCAGTATGAGGCGAGATTTTCTAAGTTAGCCCGTCATGCCTCATGGATAGTTTCGACCAATAGAGAGAGGATTAAGAGGTTTGTAGATGGACTTAACTATCACCTTCGTGTTCTGATGACTCGAGAGAGAGTTATGGGTATTTCCTTTGAGGATGCAGTTGATATTGCTCGTGATATTGAGATGGCTCGCCGTCAGGACAGAGAGGAGAAGAAGGCTAAAAGGCCTCGAGATTTTGGTAGCTTCAGTGGTGCTCCGTCTAGGGGTCAGTTCCAGTAGAGCAAAGGTCGTTCATTCAGGCCTCCTCAGTCGGCTCGCTCTGAGTATCGTGGGTCATTTTCCGGCCGAGGTCATCAGAGTTATCAGCAGAGCCAGCCATCTCTCAGCACTCTTCTAGCTCAGGGTTCATCACGAACCCCATCTGTTCAGGGTTCCTCTAGACCGAGTGCGTCAGCGAGTCACTCTGATGCGCGGGGTTCCTTTCAGTGCACATGTGGAGGCATTATCCTCGACATCGTGGTAGTCAGTCTCAGAAGAGGGGTCAGCCCTCGTCTTCTGGCCCATCTTCTTCAGCACCCGCCCAGGCAGCTAGGGTTGAGGGCGAGGCAGCTAGGGGCTGCCCCTGAGGGAGAAGCCGATAGGGTGATCAGGCCCGCTTTTATGCTTTTCAGGGCCGGTCAGATGCTATTACTTCGGATGCTGTTATCACAAGTATTATTTCAGTCTGCCACCGGGATGCCTCAGTTTTATTTGATCCTGGTTCTACGTATTTCTACGTGTCTTCTTATTTTACTCATCATTTGGGTACGACCCGGGGGTGTCTTGCATTACCTGTTCATGTATCCACCCCGGTGGGAGATACTATTGTGGTAGACCATGTATATCGGTCATGTTTAGTGACTGTTGGGGGTCTGGAAACCCGAGTCAACTTGTTATTGTTGGGCATGGTAGATTTTGATGTTATTTTGGGCATGGATTAGCTATCTCCGTGCCATGGTATTCTAGACTGTCATGCTAAGACAGTCACATTGGCCATTTCGGATGTCTTGAGGATTGAGTGGCATGGTATGACTGACTATGTACCCAGCATGGTGATTTCTTTCCTAAAAGCCCAGCGGATGGTTGGGAAAGGTTATCTATCATATTTGGCATTTGTGAGAGATGTCGGAGCTGAGGCTCCTAGTCTTGATTATGTTCCCGTTGTGAGGGATTTCCCTGATGTGTTTCCAGCGGACTTGTCGGGTATGCCGTCGGATAGGGACATTGATTTCGGTATTGATCTGGTGCCGGGCACTCAGCCCATCTCTATTCCTCCCTATCGTATGGCTCCAGCAGAGTTAAAGGAGTTGAAGGAGCAGCTTCAGGAACTCCTAGATAAGGGGTTCATTCGTCTGAGTGTGTCACCGTGGGGTGTACCGGTCTTATTTATAAAGAAGAAGGATGACACAATGAGAATGTGCATTGACTACATGCAATTGAACAAGGTGACGGTGAAGAACACGTATCCTCTACCACGTATTGATGATTTGTTTGACCGGCTTCAAGGGGAAAAGGTATTCTCCAAGATTGATCTCCGTTCAGGCTATCACCAGCTGAAGATTAGGGATTCTGATATTATGAAGACGACTTTCAGGATGAGATATGGGCACTATGAGTTTCTTGTTATGTATTTTAGGCTGACTAATGCCCCAACCGCGTTCATGCACTTGATGAACAGTGTATTTCGGCCGTATCTAGATTCATTTGTGATTGTGTTTATTGATGACATCCTGGTGTACCCGCGTAGCCAGGAGGAGCACGCACAACACTTGAGGGTGGTATTATAGAGATTGATGGAGGAAAAGCTTTATGCTAAATTCTCCAAGTATGAGTTCTGGCTTGGCTCTGTGGCTTTCTTGGGGCACGTGGTGTTCAATGATGGTATTCAGGTTGATCCGAAGAAGGTAGAGGCGGTGCAGAGTTGGCCTAGACTGACCTCAGCCACAGAGATCCGTAGTTTCCTTGGGTTGGCAGGGTACTATCGCCGGTTTGTTCAAGGATTTTCTTCTATTGCATCGCCCTTGACCAAGTTGACTCAGAAGGGTGCACCATTTGTGTGGTCGGATGAGTACGAGGAGAGCTTTCAGAAGCTCAAGCCAACTTTGACCACGCCTCCAGTGTTGGTATTGCCATCGGCTTCAGGTTCTTACACTATGTATTATGATGCTTTGAGAGTTGGGATCGGATGTGTGTTAATGGAGGAGGGTAGAGTTATTACATATGCTTCTCGTCAGTTGAAGCCCTATGAGAAGAACTACCCTGTACATGATTTGGAGTTGGCTGCTATAGTTCATGCCTTGAAGATTTGGAGGCACCACTTATATGGCATATCTTGTGAGGTGTATATTGATCATCGTAGCCTTCAGCATCTGTTCAAACAGAAGGATATTAATTTAAGGCAGCGGAGGTGGCTTGAGTTACTCAAGGACTATGATATTACCATTATGTATCACCCGGGGAAGGCCAATGTGGTGGCTGACGCTTTGAGCCAGAAGACGGTTAGTATGGGTAGCTTGGCGTACATTCCAGTTGGGGAGAGGCCCTTTGTAGTTGATGTCCAGGCTTTGGCCATTCGTACGGTGAGGTTAGACATTTCGGATCCTAGTCGGGTGTTGGCTCGCGTTGTTTCTCGGTCTTCCTTGTATGACCACATCAGAGAGCGCCAATATGATGATCCACATTTTCTTGTACTTAAGGACAGGGTTCAACATGATGATGCGAGGGATATGACTATTGATAGTGATGGCGTGTTGAGGATGCAGGGCCGGATTTGCATGCCCAATGTGGATGGCTCCGGGATTTGATATTGGAGGAGGCCCACAGCTCGCGGTATTCTATCCATCCAGGTGTCGCGAAGATGTATCAGGATTTGGGACAACACTATTGGTGGAGGAGGATGAAGAAAGATATTGTGAGTTATGTAGCTTGATGTCTCAACTGTAAGCAGGTCAAGTACGAGCATCAGAGGCCGGGCGGTGTTCTTCAGCGTATGGTTATTCCTAAGTGGAAATGGGAGAGGATTACTATAGATTTTATGAGTGGCTCCCTCGGACTTTGAAGAAGTTTGATTCGGTTTGGGTGATTATGGATTGACTGACCAAGTTCGCGCACTTCATTCCGGTATGTACTACCTATTCTTCAGAGCGACTGGCAGGGATCTTTATCCGGGAGACTGTCCGATTGCATGGTGTTCCAGTGTCTATTATCTCAAATAGGGGTACTCATTTTACTTCTCAGTTCTGGAGAGTATTTCAACGGGAGATGGGTACACAGGTAAAGTTGAGCACAACATTCCATCCTTAGACGGACGGGTAGTCCGAGCGTACTATTCAGATATTAGAGGACATGTTGCGTGCCTGTGTTATTGATTTTGGGGGTTCATGGGATGAGTTTTTGCCGCTTGCAGAGTTCGCCTACAACAACAGCTATCAGTCGAGCATTCAGATGGCTTCGTATGAGGCATTGTATGGGAGATGGTGTAGATCTCCGATTGGATGGTTCGAGCCCGGCGAGGCTAGATTATTGGGGACAGAGATGGTTCAGAATGCCTTAGAGAAGGTGAAGTTGATTCAAGAGAGGCTTCGTACAGCACAGTCGCATCAGAAGAGTTATGCAATCGAAAGGTTCAGGATGTGTCTTATATGGTAGGTGAGAAGGTCTTGCTAAAGGTTTCGCCCATGAAGGGCGTTATGTGGTTTGGAAAGAAAGGAAGCTGAGCCCGAGGTTCATTAGGCCGTTTGAGATACTTAGGAGAATTGGGGAGTGGCTTATGAGCTTGTTTTGCCACCCAGCTTGTCTAGTGTGCATCCGATATTTCATGTAACTATTCTCCGGAAGTATGTTGGGGACCTATCTCATGTTTTAGACTTCAACATGGTTCAGTTGGATGATTATTTGACATATGATGTAGAGCCAATGGCTATTTTGGGTCGTCAGGTTCGAAAGTTGAGGTCAAAGGATATAGCTTCAGTGAAGGTGCAGTGGAGAGGTCGGCCCATGGAGGAGGCTACTTGGGATATCGAGCGGGAGATGCGGAGCAGATATCCTCACTTGTTTGAGGCTCCAGGCACGTTTCTTGACCCGCTCGAGGACGAGCGTTTGTTTTAGTTGGGGAGGGTGTGACGACCCAACCCATCGTCACGTGAGTTATCACCCCATTTCCCCCATATCATGTTTCTCTATGCTTCATTTTCGATATTTGAGGTGATCGAGTAGAATTGGATTGATTTTAGATGGAAATGAGACACTTAGTCTTTTTAAGGAAAGCTTGTTTTGGAAAAGTCAACCGGAAGTTGACTATTTAGTTAGAGGGCTTGGATGTAATTTCTGGTGATTCGGTTAGATTCGGAGGATGATTTGTGACTTAGGAGTGCGATCAATATTGGTTTTGGAGGTCCGGTGTAGAATTAGGCTTGAATTAGCGAAGTAAGTATTTTGGCGAATTCCGGTTGGTAGGTGAGATTTTTATCCGGGGGTCGGAACAGAATTCCGAGAGTTGCAGTAGCTCCGTTAGGTGATTTTGGATGTGCGAGTAAAATTTTAGGTCATTTGGACGTGTTTTGGTTGGGTTTTTGATCGAATGCGTATTTTGGAAGTTTTGAAGAAACTTAGGCTTGAATCCGATGTGAATTGACAATTTTAGTGTTGTTTGATGTATTTTGATGACTGGAACAAGTTCATATGATATTTTGGGATATGTTGGCGCCTTTGGTTGAGGTCTCGGAGGCCTCGGGGTGATTACGGGTGGCTAATGGAAGGAATTTGAAGTTGAAAATTGCAGGTTTTTGGGTGCAGCAGGTATTTCCGCATTTGCGGAAAGGAGACCGCAGATGCGGTTGCGCGGAAGCGGAAGATGCATCGCAGGTGCGAAAGGGGGAGGTCCAACAATGTCCGCAGAAGCAAAAAGGAAATCACATAAGCGGGAAAATAACCGCAAAGCGGCTATGGGGATTTTAATGGGAATCTGCAAAAACGGAATTTTGGCCTCAGAAGCGGTCCCGCAGAAGCAAAAGCGGGACCGCAGAAGCGAAAATCGACCTGGGCAGAAAGGTTTAAAATATCATTTTTCATCTGCGAGGGTTATGTTATTTCCACCATTTTAAGCGAGCTTGAGAGCTTTTGACGGGGGTTTTATAGAGTTTTGACTGGGAATCGATTGGAGGTAAGTCCTATGGCCTAGAAATATTATTTTATTGAAGAATCAACCTTTAATTCTTGGAAACTTGGGTAAAAATTGGAAGAACTAGGGTTGGTTTTTGAAATGAAAATTTGGGATTTGAGGGGGGCGTTTAGGCTCCGATTTTGGTAAATTTGATATGCATAGACTCGTGGCGAGACGAGGAATCCGGAGATGTGAATTTTGTAATTTTTCGAGAAGTGGGCCCGGGGCTCAGGTTTTGCCAACTTCGTGATTTTTGACATTTTTTGAGTATTTTCGATTGGGTTATGTTTTTTTGGCCTATTGTAATGTATTCCTTATGGTTTTGATCAGATTCGACGCGCGAGGAGGTCGATTCGAGGGGAAAAGGATTGGCGAGCTAGACTTTTGGCCGGCTAGAGGTGAGTAATGACTTTAAATAACGTCCTGAGGGCTTGAGACCCTAGATTTGCACAACTGGGTGCTGTGTTGAGATGAGACACGCGTTTAATGCCGAGCGCGGGGTCATTTACCATAGGGGAATGTGACTTGGTCCAGTCCGGATAATATTTTACTGCGTATTAGCTATGACTTGTTGTTTTCACTATGATTTGGGCTTGTTGCCATATTTGGGGCTTATTACCGATTGTTTGAACTCTTTATGAACTGTCATCATTGTCTTCCCTCAGTATTTGAAACACTATTTGAACTCAGTCCATGTGATTTACACTGTTTCATGAACTCAGCTATATTTTACTCAAACTTGGAGTTTTAACTGATATTTGAACTACTGTTTGAGCTGAGTATTATTGTTTCACTAATGCTCGAGGGGCTTTTGACTATTTTTGGACTGATTGAGGCCGAGGGACATATGTGAGGGCATGATGAGGGTTGTGAGGAGGCTTTTAGGCCTCGAGTGTTATGTGAGGAGGCTTTCAGACCTCGAGTGTATTGTGAGCAGACTTTCAGGCCTCGTATTGATATTGTTCAGGCTTTCAGCCCTTGTTGATAGCTCTTGGGCTGTAGGAGTCCCTCCGGAGTCTGCACACCCACAGTGAGCGCGGGTACCCATCTAGAGCGGTTAAATTTTAGATAGTGGTAACAATGACATTGTTAAATGCATTTTGGTTAGGTAACAATGGCTGACCGGTCAGGTAACAATGACTGACCATGAGCAAAAAGAATCATGCATGGGGGGCTTTATTCTGAGCATTTCTTACTGATCGAGCATAATTGTTTTAACTGTTTTCAAGGAGAATTTCTTGCTATGTTTCACTGGTTTTGCTGTTTATTTGGTTTTTACTGCTTGAGATAGATCACTTGTGCCTTTATGGGATTTTATGTTCTCAGTCGTTATTTATTTTTATTACTCACTGGGTCGGAGTACTCACATTACTCCCTGCATCATGTGTGCAGATACAGGCATAGCTGAGTTCCCGAATGCTGATTTCCTTCCAGACCAGGCGGACCCGGAGAGACGAGGTAGCTGTCGACGTCCACAGTCCCGTTTCTTCCTTATCATCTGTATTTCGTTTATCTTCGTACTATGTTCTTAGATACAGACTTGTAGTATTTCATTTAAACTCTATAATAACTCATGACTTGTGACACCCCGATTTTGGGCTGGATTTGGGTTGACATCCTTGTTATCACGGTTATTCCATATTAATGGTTATGTTATTCCTGTTTTAAGCTTATCTATGTTAATAACTATTAATAAGTAGAGGAGTTAATATTCTGTTGGCAGGCCTTGTCTTCACGAGAGGCGCCATCACCACCAGGTGGGTTTGGGTTGTGACAATAATACGATAAAAGATGGAAAAAAACTATTATTTTACTTCATATGTTGTATAAATCAAAATTAAGAACTTTTTAGTGCAATAAGCTAATAGAACTTCCAAGTGATTTGCATTCCTAATGAGACAATTTACTACTTCAAACAAAGAGAACAATAGACACTAAAATAAATATTAATATGATATAAATTATTTTTTGTATTTTTTACATTATATAAATTGTAGGAACTCAATATAGCAGTTCAATTATATATTATTATAACTCATTTAAAATAATGTTAACTGATGATAAAATAATAAACATTTGATAGAAATCTATATAAATTATTCGGATTTTAATTGTTTTCTCAATTTAAGGAGATGAGAGAAATGTTTTTATTTCTTATAGAATTATCATATGTTAATTTTCATAATGAATATAAAAATTATAACAGTAATATTTTAGATAATTTATTGATAGTTGAAAACTTATCATGGAAGAATGGAGTTCAAACCATATAGATTATACTTTTACATCAATTAAGTGTATAACATATAACCTCCCAATATAATAGGAATAAATCTTATTACTTAAATTAACTTTTGAGGTTTAAAAAACTATACTTTTTAAAATTACATAAAAAAAATTCAGTTTGAAATCACTTTCATAAAGTGTGGATAGGTGAAAACATTTGATTTTTATTTTTAATTTGCTTTAAAATAGTATAGGTATATGAAAATCTTATAAATATCTATCGCTACTTCTTATTTTTTGGCCTATTATTTAAAAATTAATTATACTTTCTTCATGAGAACTTCTACTATTTGATTAAAACAAAATTAAAAATTTTATTAAATGAGAAAAAATTTCACAGTACTTCTTGCAAAAATATTTAATCAATACTGACATACAGTGCATTTAAGAAAAAAATTTCACACTATTTCATGTAAAAATGAGAGATGTGTGGGTCCACATGTATCAAACATACATGTTAAGAAATACAAGGAGGTGCGTTATTTAGAAAACGCAAATAGTGCAGGAATTTTATAAAATAACATATATACCCTTGGTCCATCGTCTTTTCATTTCTGTATAATAGAAATCTCACAAGAAATAATACACTATAGTATTATAATTTTAATACTAAAATGCACTAATACCAACAAGAATCGATCTAGTTAAATCAATAGACATGTTTTGATAGTGCCAAGTTGATATGTCCTCAGTGGGTGGTGTGTTATTGAAACTGTATTGCTATAAAATTAATAAAATATTAAACTTTCTAAAAAGACAGAATAAAAAGTTAGTAGAACTAGAATGTTAAAATAAATTTTAAAAAGCAGTATAGTAACTTCAAAATAAATTCTGAAAAAAGTATAGGAATAAATCGACTCTACTGAATATACAGTGTGCCCTTAAGGAAAAGGAAATTATTCCCCTCAGGTATCCGAGGTTGTGGAATATATCCTCCCAGGATAGAACGATTTAACTCACCGGAGTATTGGTACCAAAAACGCCGATGATCAGCGAATCACTCGAAAGCTGTAAAACACATTGAAATTTTTATGTGCAGAAGAAGAAGAAGAAGAAAAAGAAGAAGATCAGAAAATTTCGTAAGTAAATATTTTGGGATTTGAAGAAATATTTATAACCAATTTAGTACTGTTTCTGAAAAGGTTTGCAACCTTTCAGAATAGTCATAGCTGTTGGAACATGTTTGACACTATTTCAAAATAGTCATAGCTGTTGGAAATATTACGGGATAATTAAAACGAATTTAAAATAATATGGGAAAGAAAATGGGCCTGACCGGACCGGGTCACGGGTTATCTCGGATTGAATTTTCGTTAATTAATTTAATTAATCAATCAATCAATCTTTGACCGAAGCCAAACCGAGCAACGATGACGACGCGAGACTTGCCTTCTTCTTAACTCTTTAAGAGCTAAAAGATGAGCTTCTCTCTCTATATATACAAATATTTTCTTTTCTTCTACCAATGAGGGATAAAATGCATTAATAAAGTGAACTAATTCAAAATTTCACTTCCCTCCATTTTTCCCCCACCATTTTTCATTCACACCTCTTTTGTTATAAATAACAAATAATAACAAAAATCCAACATGGTGCAATTCTGTTTTTGCTTAGGCGATATTGTGGCGTAAAAGTCTTAAAACAACCAAAAAAGTAAGGGGAATACCAGTGAGAATAGTTTCGATGGTAATTAAGGTGTATTCAATCAAGAATTAGCTTAGTATCATAACAATTCATGTTGTTAGCAGTTTCATGTCTAGGATATGTCTAATTGGATTTTAATAAATATTACAAATAAATTTTTTTGGGTTATATTTCTGTTTGTTAGAACTTATTTAGTACCTAACAAGAAAAAGGGAGGGGGAGGGGGGGAATAAAGGAAGGCTTAAAGAAAGGTTGAATGCCAAACAATATTTTGATAGACCATCATTTCGCTTCAGGAATCGCTATTTCCAATTTTTTGAGCAAAGTATTATTTTCTCTTTATTTCAATTTTCTGCACGTTTTGGGGCAATTATGTATAATTTTTTCTGCTCATTTTGTTATTTTCTGGACATATTTTTGAAGACTTTTCTGTGTATTTTTTTGAGATTCTAGGCAGATTTTTCGAGTTGTTCACTGTCATCTTTTAATTTTTCTACATGCTATTTTTTTAAATATAATTTTTGGGTAGTTTCTATAGTTTATGATGTATTTTGTTTTCTAGAATTTTTATACCATTTTTTTTTTGTTGTGATTTTTACAAATTCCTGCTATGCTTTAGAGAACTTTCGAATTGTTTTTGCAGTTTTTAGTAAGATTCATGCTGTGTTTTTTTTTTTCCTTTCAAATTTTAGGTAGTTTTCTGTCGTTTTCAGTTCTTAAAAAAATGTTAAAGAATGGTTTGGTTAGGTGACGGTAGATCTTCTAATAGCTTATTTAAATGGTTGTTATGCATCATTTCATAATGCATCGTATCGTACTGTATTATATTGCATTGTATTATATCGTTTGATAAATTTAATGTTTAGATAGATTGTGTCGTTTGTCATCGTTTCATGATATCGCGCACCAGTAATATGAAAATAAACTTGTAATATTTATGATACATGGTTAAATTCGTATATAAAAAGATAGGGTAAATGATAGACTAAAATTATTTAATAATAATAAAGGGTGAGATTGAGAGAAGAAGACAAGATAACGATACGACCACACCAAATCGGTCGTTACACAAAGTGACACATTTCGTCATTATGTAACAACGGATTTAACGATACGATAAAATTTAAGTAACAATCAAAATAAAAATTGTATTTAAGGTAACAATACGATATAATATAATGGGTAGCAACAATCCAAAATCATTTTTCTTTGTTGTTCTTTTGGCATAATTATTAGTACTTTTATTTTATTATTACTCAAAATTCTAACACCCTAACTATTCTACCATGTGTGCTTCTTGTTTCCAAATGATTAGATTAGTTTAATATGCTGCAAAAGTAACTTCTATTAGATAGAAGACTCTATTTCACATTGTGCAAGACCAAAATTTTCTCTCGAGATGAAACTCCAGAATCATGAATCTCAAAATTAAATACCACTCAAACCTCTTGATATTGATCATGACAATTTAATACATAATAACCTACAAAATAAACTATCCTTCAAAGAAATGCTAACAACATCTAGCCCAATGATCTTTGACTCAACTTTAAACCAAAAGGATTTAGAGTTGTGAGAAAGACTACCCCAATAGAGGGAAGGAGTGATAAATCTGAAGTCTCTAACACACGAGGCATTAAAATTATTTCATTGTCAGAAGAAGATAAACAAAGAATTTATAAGCCCCGAAAAAATGCTATTATTGTGAAGCTAGTGGGAAAATGTATGCCACACCAATACTTAAAGAAACAAATTCAAGAATTATGGAGGCCAACAGAGGATTTTCAACTGATTGATCTTGGTGAAGATTATTACACAATTAAATTAAACAATAAGAAAAATATTGAAAAGGATATCCAGCAAGGGCCTTGGTTCATCAATGGTCATTTCCATTCCATTACCAGATGGAAACCAAACTTCATGGCATCAAAGGAGAGATTGACAAAAATGGCAGTATGGATTAAGCTCCCTCAACTGCCTACAAAGTTTTATGATGGTAAAATACTCGAAAAATTGGCAATGCAATTGGCCGCCTACTGAAAATTGATGTTTTTACATCAACCACGCTAAGGGGACGGTATGCAAGACTTTGTAATGTACTCCCTCTAAAAATTCCAGTCTAACCCTTCCTATATGTTGGATAGCATAAATAATATATTCCCTATGAGGGAGAAAACCTCCTATAGACTAAGTGTGGAAGACCAGGCCATACAATAAAACAATGTCTATATATTCAACTAGACACCAAGGCCAATAAAGAGTCAACCAAGGAACAATCAACAACATCAACACTTGAAAATCAACAAGAAGAGTGGACAACAGTGTCTTTCAACAAAGGAAGAAAACAAAGTCCAAGAGGTAATCACCAAGCCATCAACAAGTCAGTCAAGAATAACAATGGTCCATTTATCCCCATTAAATTATTCAATGCCAGTACTGGTAAGTACCTAGATACACAATTTTTGCAATATAAATATAAGGATCCTAAGGACTCCACATCCCATGAAAATAACGGAATTAAAGAGTTCGGCCACCATGGCTAAGGTAAAAACCACCATACCAATAAAAAAAATAATTTCTCACTCTTGAAAAGTGAGCAAATGATTTTAGATGAAACCACCAATGAAACCACTAATGAAAAGAAAATCTATATTACTAATTCAAATTATAGTCATGCAAATGAACAAATGTCCACATCAAGATATTAACATATTTGATAATAACGTGTATAACTCCAAAAAAATAAATAATAAAGCCAATGAAAAAACTGTCTAAAAGACAATATACCCCCTACAAATAATAACTGTACTACCCCTACTACCAAATAAATCGAACAAATTAGTAATTATCCTATCTTAACTAAAAATCCGAACCACAATCTCTCCTTAAGATTTGATAAACTCTTCCCCCGAGCATGTAAGCCAAATGGAAATAAAAGATGGCCAGGTAATACAAATGTCCCCTAACCAAGATCACGCAATGGATACTACATCCATGAAGAAGCAACCTATAAACCATGGTATTGGGCATCCAATAACCATGCAATTGGCAACCCAAATCATTAACCTATCACCCAATCCCTCACACACTACCACTGGCCCCTCTCCCACGCCTGTTTAGAGACCTTAAGTATTTCACCCTCTATTCAAAATTTCAAGAATTCCATCAACCCTAGGAGGACGACACAGACTTATAAAAATTCTACGGCAACACAAAACACTTACTATGAAAAATCTACCACCATTCCCCCCTCAACTAGAAAATTCACAAATAATTTATGTCCAACCTTTACAAGCACAAGACTACCAACCCGTCTCGTGGATGGAAATTGGACGTATAGAACATGCAGTGTCGTTCAACCTCCAAATCAATGGTCAGGACTCAGTTGTAGCGGAGAGCATGAGCTTGGCCATGAACAACTACCTAAACCAAGTATGGCTAAACAACATCCTACAACCCCTAGCTCCCACAGTGAATCTACAACTAGTGCATGCAATGAGAAACCAATGAATTTGCCACCACACTTCAACACAATCTACCCACAGAATGCTCTCCTAGACATGCCATTCTTTCCACCAGAAATATTAACCCAGCTCAACCCCATATTCATGCCATGAGAGATCCCTCAACCAGTCCAGGAGCCTCAAATTCCACAACCACACCAGCAACCTCCACCACCATCTCATCAAACAGCCCAAGAACTAGAGCCAGTAGAAGCAGAAATGGAGGATTAAGAGGAACTATTCAACATAATCTTAGAACGAGTCCTAGAGTTCTCAAATCTAGATGGGGTAAAGGTATATCTCGTTACGGAGATGCAAGAGAAGAGACACGTGCTCAGTTGCACACTAGCATTGTACAAATGCTCGATGGACATAAGGCCACCCCAGGATCCAACGGTAGGCAACAAGGCCATGATACTAGTTCTATCATAAAGTGTATTAAAAATACGTAAAATTTTAAGTAATTTGAGATAATTCTTAATTATGTGTGTAATTCATTAATTATTAATTTAATGGAATATCAGCAAGATAATTAAGAATCAGTGGTGAATAACTAAGGCTTTAGATAAGCCATAACGTGGCAGATTTTTACTTTAGAAAGATTGTGCCTCATTTATTTGTTGGAATAGGTGGCCATTTTGATAAGGCACCTGGTAAAAAAAAATGCTCCAACTCTTTCCAGATCAATGTACGTTGTTCAACCTGAACTTCTTCTATGCAATCTAAAAGCAATTTTCTCTTTCCATTTTCTATTTTTTTTCCTACTTTCTCTTTCTCTCTCATTCTAGTAAGTTGAAGCTACAACTATAAAGAAAATTATTGGATTTGTTGGAAAAGAGATGGTCATGTGAAAAGATGCCTAGCCATTATTGTAATTCTCGGCAGTGGAACATGGAAATGGGAATTGCTGATGTTTGAGTAATTTAGGAAGATTGTCTTTTGACGAACTGAATTGGTCATATAGAAACTGGTAGAATCATTGTGCACTACTAGATGGAATTGATACTTTAAACATGATCAACATCCTAATTTGTAAGGTCATGTTGGGGTTTACTAAAGGGCGTGTACAATTTCAATTATGTGGAGAAATTTTCTAGAATTTGTCATGTTCTCTTGGCAGTCTACTGGAACTCTATGAAGTGGAAGTTACAAGTGATATCTTGGAAACACTTGAAATGGATGTTTGTTCACATGAAGAGTTATTTCTCTGTCATGTTTCTTGCTACTGTTGCATTAGATTCATAAGCTTTAGTGTTTGTGGCAAAAACTGCTAAGTTCTATACCCGACCGGTCGTTTTGAGCTCTAGCTTGTCGTTCAGCAGTCAGAGGCCACGAGTAGCTTCATTTTAGGTATTACTAGTACGCGCGCTCGGAATCGAATTTCGGGAAGTTCAGAGTTGATTTAGAAAGAGAATTCTCATTTCGGAAGCTTAAAGTTGAAAGAATTAACTAAGATTGAATTTTTAAGTAAACGATCTCGGAATCGGGATTTGAAGGTTCCAACAAGTTCGTATGATAATTTCGGACTTGGGTGTATATCCGGATCGGATTTTGAATGATCCGGGAGCGTTTTGGCGCATATTGTGGAAATTAGCATTTTGGAAGAAATTTCATAAGTTTGGGTTGAAGTGCATTTCAGTGATGTCTGTTTTGGATTCCGAGTCTGGGAGTAGCTCCGTATGGTGATTCTAGAGTTGGGAGCGCGATTGGAAGTGAATTCAGAGCTCCATAGGTCATTTTGGAACCATTTGGCTAAAGATAGAAATTTGAAGGTTTTTGAGAAGTTTGACCGGAAGTGGACTTTTTGATATCAGAGTCGTAATCCGATTCTGAAAGTTGGAGTAGGTCCGTAATGTCGAATATGACTTGTGTGCAAAATTTGAGGTCAATCGGGCATGATTTGGTAGGTTTAAATATCAAAAATAGAAGTTTAAAATTGTAAAGTTCATTAAGTTTGGATTGGAGGTCGATTCCTGATTTAGTGTTGTTGATATGATTTGAGGCCTCGAGCAAGTCTGTAACGTATTTTGGGATTGGTTGGTAGGTTTGGTTGAGGTCCCGGGCCTCGGGTGGATTCCGGATGATTAACAGATCAAAATTTAAAATTTTGGATAGCTGAAGGGTCTGGTTGCTGGTATAACCGCTTCTGCGGTGGGTTAATCGCAGAAGCGGCCCCACAGAAGCAGTTGTAGGTGAAGGGAGCTGGGACCGCAGATGCGGTCATATTTCCGCAAAAGCGGGATCGCACCTGCGGAAGGAGGAGCGCAGAAGTGGATTTTGGTCAGGGGCTCATGGACCGCAGATGCGATCAAGGCTCCGCAGAAGCGAGACCGCACCTGCGGAAGGAGGAACACAGAAGCGGAAAAGGGCGGCCTAGGGAGGAAAGCAGAAGCGGTATTTCAACCACATCTGCGGAACCGCAGAAGCAATCAATGGACCGTAGGTGCGAAAATTGCTGAGGCAGTGAAGTCTTTTAAGATCTGGGGTTGGGTTCATTTTAACCCCATTTTTCTTCTAATGGAGCCGATTTAGAGCAGCTTTGAGGTGCCATTTTCATCACTCATCATGAAGTATGTAATTTATGTTAGCTTTGAGTTAAATACAAAGTTTATATATGAATTTAGGCAATGAATTTGTATAAAACTTAGGGGTTTGAGGGGAGACCTAGAAAATTAGTATTCTTGGATTTTGACCACGATTTTGAGTTTGGAATTTAGAGAAAATTATATATTTGAGTTTGTGAGGCTATGGGTAAACTTTATCTTCAAAACATTTGGGTTTCCGGGCACATGAGCCCGAGGGCGTTTTCGTCAACCTTTCGATCGGGGTTAGGAATTGTTATAAATTGGATTATAAAGAGTACCTTAGTATATATTAATGGATTTGTATTATTATTGGCTAGCGTTGGAGTTTTGTGCATCGATTGGAGTCATCGGAGGAGTGTTGAATGCCGGTTATAGATCTTCGGAGCGAGGTGAGTCTTCTTTCTAACCTTGTAATAGGGAATTGTCCTCATAGGTGAGTTAATTGACTATGTACCCCTATTTGTGGGGTTTACGTAGAGTCCGTGCGTAACTACTATTATGCTATTGTCCGGGTAGTCTAGGACACCAAAAGCATGCTATACTTGGATTAATCGTAAACTTATTGACAACTTGAATTGCTTAAATCACATTGAATTAGAAAGTAAATTTCTAAAAGGATTAAACTTCATTTTTCTTAAATGGTTAAAAGAGGATTGACTTTCTTTGGATAATTGCTCCGTGTGGACTCTTGATTGACTGTCTGTGTGTGTTTAACTTTGGAGCGGGTCGAACACCTCGACAGATTAAATAGATGCATCTATGGTTCACGCCGTTCGACCCTCGGCAGTGTACAATTTATATTTCTGTTGGAGCGGGCCGTCGACCTCGGCATGATTTGCGCATGCTTGTATTGATGCCTTGAACTTATTAAAGTTGTTATTGCCTCTTCATAGCTTGAGAATATTTGGATAAATAATGATAAGAAATTTTGGAAATTTCCTATAAAAGAAATAATTGTTTACTTGTTTCCCTCTATTGGATTAAAATCATGTTTGTAGAAATCCACGATTTAATGTATTATTGACATCATTATTGGACCACTAGTAGGTGTTGAAGTCGACCATCTCGTCTCTACTTCTTCGAGATTAGACGGGATACTCATTGAGTACACGTTGTTTACATACTCATACTATACTTCTGTACATTTTTGTTGCACAGGTATATGTAACTCTAGTGGCCTACTGGGCGTAGCAGCACGGATAATTTGGGGACTAGGTGAGTTGCATTATTCAAGGCGGCCCGCAGCTAGCATAGTCCCTTCCAGTATATTGTATTTACTTTCTGTCCACTGTATTCTGGACGGATGTTGTATTTTATTTTCTTTTTAGTAGATGCTCATACACTTGTGACACTAGGTTCTGGGATGGTTATAGGATTGTTCAATATTAAGTTTGTTAGAGACTCCATGGTTATTTCTGTAAAGTTTATTATTTATTATTTAATGTGTAAAAGGAAATGACTTCAGCAAATATTAAGATTGGAATTTAATTAAGTATTTTGGTTGGCTTTCCTGACAGCGGTGTCCGGTACCAACACGACCCTTAGTAAATTTTGGGTCGTGACAATATGGTATCAGAGCACTAGGTTCCTAGGGTCTCACGAGTCATAAGCAAGTCTAGTAGAGTCTCGCGGATCGGTACGGAGATGCCTGTACTTATCTTCGGGAGGCTACAGGGTTGTTAGGAGTACTTCCCTTCTTGATTCCTTATTGTGTGATTTACTTCCTGTGAGGCTTATGCCTTTATTTCCTTCATACTCAATCTTACGCGATGCAAAATGCTTGCTATTCATCGAGAATTGAGGAATTGTAATGATATTATGAATATGGTGCGGGATGTTTCTCCCGGTATAGTCGTCTGAGCTATTATCGTTGCCTTGTTGAAGGATATTTTATTGTTTTAGCCTAGTAACGGTACTTCTGAGGGCTCTGAGGCTAGGCATAAGTTGCCATGATACTTATGAACGATTGATATGATGGTAGGATGTTCCCACGTGTCGGGGCAGTAAAGGACTTGAAGGGAGGTTTACTCAGCGCATGATTTAGAGATTCAGTATTTTATTCCTAGCGGGGAAAAGGCAATCGGGCTGAAAGTGTTCAGGTTTGGGTTGATGGAGTAACGTGACTTGGTATTTGTGAGCGTGGTGGAGTTTTTTTCTATGATGAGGTGTCATTGTCCTTATTAAACGTACTAAGCTCGCTGGTGTTATGACCTTCTACAATTTGCCTTTGGGGCAAGCTATTGTTAAATAGTATTGAAAATGCGGATGTCAGATATTGCAGGGTGCAGTAGTTCAGGATTGAATCGGTGTTTCTAATGTCGACGGATCGAGAAAGATGATCTTTAGAAAGGCTTAAAGTTAGTAGCGATGGTGGGTACAAGTGCTACGAAGATAGATTTTATTAAGGCAACAACTGAGCAGCAAAGTATGAGGAAAGATAGGTGGGAAGTGTTAGGCCGTGGCTAAAATTTCTAGGAGGCCGAGTATAAGAGGCCAAGGGCCGAGTAGTCGATTAAGGGAATGAGTTCTGCCAACGTGAGAGAGTGGTGGAGTTGCATATGGGCTTTGCAGTGGGATGACCACGTACCTTAAGGAGAGTTTGGAGTGAATTGAGAATATTAGTGATTGGCGATTGGGTTCTACAGATTTAATTAGAAGTATGTGCTATTATACGGTAGGAGATTTGATATAACGGGAAGAAGCTGCTTGAATGAAGAAGGATACAACATAACTTTGAATTTGAAAATGTTTTCGCACATTTAATTGATTTCCACGAAGAGTAAATAGACTTGTGCAGCTGGAGAGTGAGCTCGGACTCGGGATGGGTTATTGATGTCGTAATGATTGTACCCCGTGCAACAGCGTTGGAAGATGCCGGGGAGTGATTTCTACAGGTGGGTTATTCCTGTGGGCAGGTTAGCGGTCGCGTAGTTGGCGAGGCTTATGCGAAGAATTCTATTGGGTATACAGTGAAGGGATCGGTCGTTCGAATGTTGTTAATGATTAAGAGTATAAAAAAGGGGTTTCTACAGTAAGATATTGACAATTTTGGCGGTTGATTGCGCAAGGATATGTCAATAAGAGATTAAGAATCCTAGTGAACTCCAAAGTTGTGTAATAGTGGCTTCGAGCTAAGTGGGAGAGTCCCACCTTCTATGATTAGGTTCCATGGTTAACTACTTGCGAAGTTTCTGGTGATTAGCATATTGATGGGTTATTTCAGCAAAGGATTTATTAAAGGTGTGCTATCGTTGGCCTTATTGGCCCATGATCAGACTGGGGGAGTGACTCTATCGGGTGCTCCATCGAGAGGGTAATCCTGTGCTAGAAGAATTATGGAGTTGATTATATTCGCGCCAAGTCAGAGGGCGGCTCTCAGCAACGGTCCTAGTGGATTCAAAGAGGTAAATCGTGGTGCCTAATGGTTTCGAGCCTATAGGTACGGTTAAGAACCAAGCTTGGTAGAAGCCTATGAGGAGAGGCATAAAATGTTCTATGATGTTTTGTCTTGCGAAGTAGAAATTAGGAGGTACAAAATGGTTTGTGGGATTTGAGACAGCTTGGTCTCGTGATTCAAGGTCACTCGGGACGAATGCGGGTGGAATGTGTTATGTGTTGAATGGAGTTATTATTATTTTTAAGGCAATCAAGGATAAATTGGAAGAAGATAAAATGGTTAGCCCTGGTTGAGTTGGCATGTTAGGTGCAATGAGTGGTATGGAATTTGAACTAAAGATCAAGGTAACGGTTCGGTGTGGACAAGGATGTCACGAGCTCAGATGAGCAGGAAAGTAGATTCGAGGTTTAAGGTAAGTTGGTATTGCCTTCAGCGTCACCCGAGATCGGTATTTTGTGAAAAAGGCTTTGCATCCTGGTTAATGATTCTGGATCACTTTTTAGCATTAGTGCAGCCGGTGGTTTAGAGGTACAACCCAGTTATTTATTATGGTAGGTTGTGGGAGTGTCCCACATGAAGATTGTATAGGTGTGGCAGGTAGTCACTTGATTGATTAAAGACTTAAACCAAATATGAAGGTTGTGATAATATCATTGATTTGAGAATATATGCCTGGAGGGCACTCAGTCTATTAAGTTGTGGCCTGTGGAGGATTTCTCCGATTATGATGGATGTTCTTATGCATTGTGAAAGAAAGCAGAGTTATTATGGACCTTGGAAAGGTTATTAGCCGAGTCAGTGCGACCAGAATCAGCTTGAGGTCGATGGATGGATTCAAATGTGAATATGGGCTCTATATCAGGCCAAACGTGTCCATTTCAGTAATGCGCTCCTTATAGAGGAGTAGTCAGGGTGTTATTTTGTTGTCATATATTTCATGTAGTGATGCATTACGCCGTGTGAGTTGTGATACGGCTTCAGAAATTGCTTATGTGTTGAGGATCCGCGTAGAAATGATGTACTATGAGCAAAATGGCTCTTGAGATTTAGATTGTATATCGCACATCAGTTGTGCTTGAGTTTTGTAGCTTATGGCGCTGTATGTCCCCTCGGGGATGGTATTATGCACCTAGCGTGCTTGTGACCGAAATTTGGTATTTTATTGTAATGGGCAATTTAGCTCGATGTGCATCTCCTTAGGTGAGGGTTATGTGTGGATCGGGTGGCACGCCGTCATTGGTATGTTATGTGTGGATTGGGTGGCACGCCGCCATGGGTATGTTATTTGGATCGGGTTGTGTGCCGTAATAATGTGATGTTAAGTATAGTTTTCTATATACTATTTTTGTATTCCTTGCTTCCTATTTTCCAAGGAAAGTCCATATTGGTGCGTAAGTTAGGTAGTTCCTTCCAGAGTTCATTTTTCTTTTGTATCGCATTCGAATTGGTAGCCTATTGGCACATTGTGGCATCATGTGAGACTTCTGATTTTGTCCGGGGTAGCTTATTGCCTGAGCAGTTCGTACTGGGTGAGATGAGATCATTGGATTTAGGATCAGTGCAATCTGACTATATGAAGTATATTATGGAGCTAAGACCATTATTTGGTTCAGAATGAGGTGATGGTTATTGTCAGGAGTATAAACCTAATGATTTGTTGATTCGGCAGCCGGTTATGAATTTCTGCACATCTCTTTCGTCATGACAGTATGGTAAGAATTAGAGCAAGACCTATGTAGGTCATGAGGTGTAATGGGGGCATCATATTCGTGGAATTTCGATTAATTTGATCAGAGGATGTTATTGTGGTTCTGTGAGTAAAGTGGTGCAAGTTTTGAATTCAGCTAAGGTATGCAGTCGTGTTTGGAGCTGGTGTAGTTATTGATACGGGGAGCGTATGTTGGAAGCAGATCGACCATAGAATTCCGGATGTTGGAATTGGGCTCTAAGGCTTATCTGCTTGAATAAAGGGAAATATCCTCAAAATTTATCGAGCTAATGAGCCCAGCGGAGTTGTGGTAGCACAGGAAGGTGCGTGGGTGTCAAACAGTGATTTCAGACTACTCCAGTGCAGTTCTCAGCACGTTCGACGACGAACGTATGTTTAAGTGGGAAAGAATGTAACGACCTGACCGGTAGTTTTGAGCTCTAATGCGTTGTTCATCAGTCAGAGGCCACGAGTAGCTTTATTTCAAGTATTATGACTTGTACGCGCTGTCGGAATCGAATTTCAGGAAGTTCAAAGTTGATTTGGAAAGAGAATTCTCATTTCGGAAGCTTAAAGTTGAAAGAATTAACTAAGATTGGATTTTTAAGTAAACGACCTCGGAATTGGGAGTTGAAGGTTCTAACAGGTTCGTATGATGATTTCGGACTTGGGAGTATGTATGGATTGGGGTTTGAATGATCCGGGAATGTTTTGGCGCCTATTGTGGAAATTAGCATTTTGAAAAAAATTTCATAAGTTTGGGTTGAAGTGCATTTTAGTGATGTCTGTTTGGGATTCTGAGTCTGGGAGTAGCTCCGTATGGTGATTCTGGAGTTGGGAGTGCGATCGGAAGTGAATTCGGAGGTCCGTGGGTCATTTTGGAACCATTTGGCTAAAGATAAAAATTTGAAAGTTTTTGAGAAGTTTCACCGGAAGTGGACCTTTTGATATTAGGGTCGGAATCCGATTCCGAAAGTTGGAGTAGGTCCTTAATGTCGAATATGACTTGTGTGCAAAATTTGAGGTCAATCAGACGTGATTTGGTAGGTTTAAACATCGAAAATAGAAGTTTGAAAATTTAAAGTTCATTAAGTTTGGATTGGAGGTTGATTCATGATTTTAGTGTTGTTTGATATGATTTGAGGCCTCGATCAAGTTCGTAACGTGTTTTGAGATTGGTTGATAGGTTTGGTTGAGGTCCCGGGGGCCTCGGGTGGATTCCGGGTGATTAACGGATCGAAATTTAGAATTTTGGATAGCTGAAGGGTCTGGTTGCTGGTATAACCGCTTCCTCGGTAGGTTAACCGCAGAAGCGGTCCCGCAAAAGCAGGGAAGGGAACCGCAGAAGCGATTGGAGGTGAAGGGAGCTGGGACAGCAGATGCGGTCATATTTCAGCAGAAGCGGGACCGCACCTGCGGAAGGAGGAGCGTAGAATCGAATTTTGGTCAGGGGCTCGTGGACCGCAGATGCGGTCAAGGTTCCGCAGAAGTGGGACCGCACCTACAGAAGGAGGAATGCAGAAGCGAAAAAGGGCGGCCTAGGGAGGACCGCAGAAACGGTATTTCAACCGCACCTGCAGAAACGCAGAAGCGGTCAATGGACCGCAGGTGCGGAAATTGCTGAGGCAGTGAGGTCTTTTACAATCCGGGGTTGGGTTTATTTCAACCCTATTTTTCTTCCATTGGAGCCGATTGGGAGTAGATTTAGGCAAGGAATTTGTAGAAAACTTGGGGGTTTGAGGGGAGACTTAGAAAATTAATATTCTTGGATTTTGACCACGATTTTGAGTTTGGAATTTAGAGAAAATTATATATTTGAGTTCGTGAGGCTATGGGTAAACTTTATCTTCAAAAAATTTCAGATTCCGGGCACGTGGGCCCGAGGGCATTTTTGTCAACCTTTCGATCGGGGTTAGGAATTGTTATAAATTGGATTATAATGAGTACCTTAATATATATTAATGGATTTGTATTATTATTGGCTAGCGTTAGAGCTTTGTGCATCGATTGGAGTCTTCGGAAAAGTGTGGAATGCCAGTTATAGATCTTCGGAGCCAGGTGAGTCTTCTTTCTAAACTTGTAAGAGGGAATTTTTCCCATAGGTGAGTTAATTAGTTATGTGCCCCTATTTGTGATGACTACGTAGGCACGAGGTGATGATAGTCCGTGCGTAGCTACTATTATGCTATTGTCCGGGTAGTCTAGGACCCCAAAAGCATGCTATACTTGGATTAATCGTAAACTTATTGACAACTTAAATTGCTTAAATCACATTGAATTAGAAAATAAATTTCTAAAAGGATTAAACTTCATTTTTCTTAAATGGTTAAAAGAGGATTTACTTTCTTTGGATAATTGCTCCGTGTGGACTCTTGATTGACTGTCTGTGTGTATTTAATTTTTGAGTGGGCCGAACACCTCGGCAGATTAAATAGATGCATCTGTAGTTCGTGCTGTTCGACCCTCGGCAGTGCACAATTTATGTTTCTGTTGGAGCGGGCCATCGACCTCGGTATGATTTGCGCATGCTTGTATTGATGCCTTGAACTTATTAAAGTTGTTATTGCCTCTTCATGGCTTGAGAATATTTGGATAAATAATGATAAGGAATTTTGAAAATTTCCTATAAAAGAAATAATTGTTTACTTGTTTCCCTCTATTGGATTAAAATCATGTTGGTAGAAATCCACGATTTAATGTATTATTGACATCATTATTAGACCACTAGTAGGTGTCGAAATCGACCATCTCGTCTCTACTTCTTCTAGATTAGACGAGACACTCATTGAGTACACTTTGTTTTCGTATTCATACTACACTTTTGTGCATTTTTGTTGCAGAGGTATATGTAATTCTAGTGGCCTACTGTGCGTAGCAGCACAGATGATTCGGGGACTAGGTGAGTTACATTATTCAAGGCGGCCCGCAACTAGCATAGTCCCTTATAGTATATTGTATTTAATTTTTGTCCACTATATTCCAGACGGATGTTGTATTTTATTTCCTTTTTAGTAGATGCTCATGCACTTGTGACACTGGGTTCTGGGATGGTTATAGGGTTGTTCAATATTAAGTTTGTTAAAGACTCCATGGTTATTTGTGTAAAGTTCATTATTTGTTATTTAATGTGTAAAATGAAATGTCTTCAGCAAATAGTAAAATTAGAATTTAATTAAGTATTTTGGTTGGCTTGCCTGATAGTGTTGTCCGGCTCCACCATGACCCTTAGTGGATTTTGGGTCGTGACAATGTATCTAGCAAAGTATGGAGGAAGGGGTCCTTCAAGTCTAGCAACAACCAAGGAAGAGAGGACACAGATTAAATTATTTTGGTCCAGGGGTATAGTTCCCATGACTATGTTCTGTTAACTGTAACAAGATTAAACATCTTAGCTTATAAAGTTTCCCAATAGTTGGTGGAATGATACATGTGAGTTGATTTATGCTCAGCCTAAGTTCTTCCAGGTCCTGATTGATAGGTTGACAGTCCTCCTACTAGGCTATTAGCTCAACGAAGGTGTTGGCGCACTCCACTTGCTCCGGAGTTGCCTAATTGGTCAGTATGCTTTGGATAAGTATTGATTGGTTTGGCGGGGCCCTGTCCCGACCTTTACGATTTTATGTACTCTTAGAGGTTTGTAGACAGATGTCAGGTATATGGATACTTGTATGGCTTTGTCGGTCTATGTTTTGAGTTTACAATTGGTTATATCGGCTTTATAGGCCCGTATGTCATATGTATATGTTTGTATATCATGTTGGGTCATCACATGTTGAATACTCCCTTATGTTTTATTCTTGTTATCTTTTACTCATTATAGTATGATAATAAAGATATGTTACACTGGTACTCGGTTGAGTAAGGCACCGGGTGCCCGTTGCGGCCCTTCGGCTTGGGTCGTGACAATAACCATGAGGTCATGACTATCCAGAACTTTGTTCAAAGGAATCAAGAAATACATGCAACGATAGAGGTACTTCCCATTCGTAAACCTTGGATTTTTAGTACAATATATACTAGCACTAATATCCATAATAAAAATATTAGTAGAAATCATATAGGACCTTGGATGGTGGGAGGAGATTTTAACGACATTTTTGGTGCAAATGAAAAGTATGGAGGCAGACCTCTAAATGATAATAGGGCTAAGTTCCTTTGGTCAAACACAATAGTTGTAAACTTCTTGATCTTGGTTTCAAGGGATGCAAGTGTTGACACCCAATTTTTTCCTATATATTTTCAATATGCAAAATACTTTCAAAGTAACATATATATATATATATATATATATATATATATATATATATATATATATATATATATATGTCCAAATGTTTTATTTTTTTAATAATTTTTTAAAGGTTTTTAAAATTAATTTATTTCCGTTTTTCATCCATAAAATACCAATAATTACGTCCAAAATTATTATTTTGATGATTCATTTATTATATTCTTATATTTATGCCAAAATATAACTAAGATAATTTTTAAATATTTTATAATTTCATTTAATATTTTTTCAAAGTTAATTGCGCATAGTTGCAATATTAGCCATTTTAGGTTTAAATTTGTCTCATATTTATAAAATGGGATCCTATATTTTTAAATTGTTAATTTTATATTTTAAATCATGTTAGTGCTTTTAATTTATTTTCAGAAATTTATTTACTATTTTTTATAAATTAAAAGGAAAAAGTGGCTACTTAAATTTTAGCCCAAATTGTGTTTAAATTTAAATCAGGCCCCACTGACCCCAGTCCAATTCTAATTTAAACCTTGAGCCAATTTCAAATTGAACCGACCCAAACTCGGACCCCTACCTACCCCATTCAATCCTGGCCATTGATCATTTAGATCAACGACTACCAACTCCCCTTACCATTTTTAACCCAAAACAAGCCCTTACCCTAATTCATTTCCCACCACCCCCGCCTCTGAATCCCTTTCCCTCTCAATTCTCTCTGCAACCCCTCATGAACCCTAGCCACTGCCATCTAATTCCGCCCTAATACCTACCTAATCCATGGCCTCTCGTGGCCATTTGAGATGTGTATCGGCCTCCTATGGCTCCTGGTTGTTTGTTTCCGTGATTTCATGGCCATATCTCAAAGAGATCTGGTCTAGCCCTTGCTCAACATCCAGACATAGCCTTTCTCCGGCCATCCCTAGTCTTTCTCCGACCATCTGTGGCCGTTCAAGTCATATCTTTGACTTTTCTGGCTAGATCGGTAACTTTCAAAGTCTTTCTCACTTCTTCTTAGTTTTCTGAAACGCTATCTCTAAGACCTTTCAATTTTCTTTCAGATCTATCTTAGATCTGTGCTTACTATGAACTTCTTAAGTGTTTTTTAAAGATTCTTCGATTCCTTTCAAAGTGACTCTTCATTTTTAACGATTAGGGTTTTCTCTTAACTTCTTTTTAAAGACCTCTTCTCTGATTTTTTGGTGTTGCTTTATGATTTCTCTATGTTCAAACAACTTGTTTATGCTTTTCTTCTATTTGATTCAGCATGTTGAAAATCCTAAGTCTTTTGGTCTTATCAGAGTTCTGAAACAATCCTTGTTTGTTTGAGTGTATATTTGTTCGATTAAGTTCTTTTCCTTGTTTGACTTATCTGATTATGAGTTCCTATCATCTCTTAAGCTTGACTATTGTTAAAGCCCTAACTTCTTAAAAGGTTTTCCTCACTTTTTGTTACTTTGAGACCTTTACTGGTTTCTGACTCTCTTTACCTGTTACTATGCTCTTTTCACCTTTGATTTTGTATAACTACTTGACCTTGTTGACTACTGTGCTTCAAATAGATCTCTTTTACTACCGAATCCAAGCTTATTCCTGTTATACTGTATGTTTATGTTGTTTTTTTACCAATGTGTTTGACCTTGCATGTCTGATACTCTTGTTCATTCTATTTATATGTTGAAGTGCAAAATTATGTTTCTTTCCTGATTGATCCTAATTCCCTCAATATTGTGACTGATTGAAAAAGTTTTCTCACGAACCCTAATTTTACTCGTTTGTTTGAATTAAGTGATTCCCCTCCTTTAATTACTATAATGTTTTACCTTGCTGAATTCTTTCCCAAAAATAAGCATATTTTGTACTTAGACTTTATTATTTACTTCATGCTTTTATTGCCCCCTTATATGGCAATAATCAATCTGTCCCAAACTGATTCTCTTTCCTTAATTGAAACCTGTTAATATCCATTAAGTAGTGATTCCTTAATTAAAGGGAATCACTTGGATTAACTGATTATAACGGTGATTATTTCCATATTTGTGTCAAGACTTTACTTATTATTACCTTAATTTCTGCTTGTTTTCAAAACTATAAATACCCTACCCTATCTTCTTTTAAAACACGAACAACTTGAGTTCAGAACACACATTTACACTCAAAACTCTCTCTTTCTTTACTGCTACTTGTGTTATTGTTTTGTCTAATCGACTGAAAGCCAAGGCTAGACTGTGGAATCTTGCTTACTTTTCCTTACTGCACTTTGCTTCTCTACTGGTATGTCCTAGTTAATTTTTTAAGCCTCAACAACAACATGTTTCTTTAAGTTGCTTCAGTTTCTCATTCATGTTTACTTCTGCTCATGTTTCTGTAGTCTAGTCGTGTTACTAGCATGCTGAAATATGCTCCATTCCCCTTTTAATTTAATGCCCCTCTTTGTGTGCACTCTATCAGTCATTTGTTATGCACTTGCTACCTTATGAACCCCAAACCCGTATATCCCCTATATGTATTTGTGTTCCTTTGGATGGTTTGTGTCCATGCTAGTATCAACTATTGCTGTGCATGACCAAATCAGACCCCTGCTGCGGTTATACAATATATCCCATGATCCCTTGCCCCTTTGAATGATTTCTGATTTTGTGTAGTATGAGTTTCACTACAACAACTGTTTTCAAATCATCCTTTACTACTTACTATTTCCAACTCAGTTTTAATAAATCTCTGTTCTGCACTTCTACTATACTCTTATAACCTAGGTTCTGCCCCTCTTGTGTGAGCCTTGGGACCCTTGAGTTCCTTCTGATCTTGGACACATAAGGGCTGTCCCTTCCACACTGCACTCCTTCTATTGGGTTATGTAAACCTGGGTATGAGCGCTGCCCATGATCCCCTGAGATCCTTAGGGAACTTTGAAACACTCCACTATGAGAAAGGCTTTGAAACATTGGCATTGAAGTGATTGATTATATAACTCAGATAGGAAGTCATGATCAGGTTTCTTTTGGTTGTAATTTCTTATTTCTGCACATCTTTTGTAATTCAATCATTTTGACTATAATAATTTGTAAACGATATCGGGGAGATTAGTGAAAAGGGTGGGTAGTTATGCATTATGGGTAGATTGGGTAGAAATCATGCCTATAGGATGAGTGCTTGTTAAAAAATGAATTCTGCACGCTTTACTTTCATACATAGAAACCATACCTATAGGATCAATGCTTGTTTAAAAATGAATTCTGCACGCTTCACTTTCATAACTAGAAATCATGCCTATAGGACACAAATGGCTTTAATAATAGATAACATGCCTATAGGGTAAAAAATCAGCTTTACAATTAGATATCATACCTATAGGATATAAAGTAATTGAAGCTCAATTCTCGTTACAGCATGTATCCAAACCCGTTTCCCTTAGAAATCATGCCTATAAGTTCCAAGTCAGGTTTCACACACCTAGATACCATGCTTATAGGATCCAAATAGCTATACATCCTCATATAGAATTTAAAAACAGTTTAGCTGGGGAAGCCGTCTAGTTCATGTTGTCATTCTAAATTGGGATAATTAATCAATCTGTCGTTTCTTTAATTAGTTTCTCAAATACTGCCTCGACTTAATTCCATTGGAAAGCATGTTTATAGGATCCAAATTGCATGTTTAAAATTAATCACTGCTTTAGAACATCACTATAGATATCATGCTCATAGGATATCATTATTACATCTAGGCAAGCCTTAGGTAATTACTTAAATAAAACTGGAACTGCCTTCGTTAATTATCAATTGTTACAACCAATTGGCATGCCTAATTCAGACTTCTTATCTGTGGTATATACTAAATCTGGTTCTGACTCAAATTCCCTGCTGCAGGGCTTTTAAAATTCAGACTTTAACTGTATTTGAGTCATGCTATTTATGTGCATTATTTGCAGAGGTTTATATGAGCCTTCTAATTGCCTACATGTTTCCACTTTAAATACAGTCCTAAATATTTTTATATGTCGCCTTAGCCTTTTTACCATTAAACCCAAGAGTCAGCCTAAAATCCTCCCTCCCATAGGAATAGTAGTCCAAAAATTCCTCTGGGACTGATAGGAATGAGACGAGTAATAACATGCAATAGCGGTCGAGACCAATCCGCACTTTAATACCTTTACAGTGTGAGGAAGGTAGATATGGATATGATGACCGATGCACTAATGCCACGTGTAGCCCCTCTTTGAGGAGTGATTACTGGGTATTGCATTGCTGTGATCTATATTACAAACAAACCTAGGACCCTTTTACATTCATCAGCATGCCTAGATTATAACTCTTTTCAAAACCTTGCCTTATCTAATCATTTTCAAACACTTGTGGATTTAAAATCCCCTCTTATCTGAGCCTTGTTTGTTTACTTGTTAATTGCACAAATTCACAAAGAACTATCTGGCCAGGAACCACACTAGTGGATCCTGAGGGGTGCCTAACACCTTCTCCTTGGGATAATTTCAAGCCCTTACCCTATCTCTAATTATCAAATATAGTTGTAGTTGAACTATATAGGTGCCCTAATGCACCTTAAAACTGTTAGGTGGTGACTCTTCAAAATTGCAAAGTTCCTTTCCCAAAAGGAAAGAGTTGTCTCATACTAAAATGTCATAAATCCGATTTCGCGAGAAAAAAAGGGGCGCGATAGCATGGCGACTCTGCTGAGGATTTTTAGGCTTTTACCATTTTAGATTGTTCTTGTGAATTTGTACCTCTCTCTATGTGCAATTATATGTTTAATTCCTTTAAGCATTTAATTTCTTCTTTAGAAGCTAAATTGACATATCGTCTTTGTTTTCTTTTCTTTATTGCTTTAAATCATGAAACTGTTGTATTTATCGCTTTCTTAATATGAAATTTACATGCCAACATGATTTTAATTATTCTATAATCATGCTCAACATTATACTCCACTCGTGCGAAAACAAATACTATAGCAACACTTATAATGAGTGGTTTCGCTCTTCCTATATCATTTTCCCCTAAATTCAGAAAGGCATATTTGCAGTAAAACTAGTGGATTAGCGGTGCAATCGACAGTTCCGAGTCTTCCCCCTTGAGTTGTCCGCTCAAGGGTACCGGTCTAAAACCTATAGAAACCTTACTCTATTCAAATTTGCATGCATCATGGTCAAACTTAGCCAGATCAGTTATGTTGTCCACATAATGATCCTTTAAGATATCCTTGTCTAAAGTCCACTGGGTTTCCCTAAACCTAAAACGGACGTCGTCATGTTCTGTGCATTTATTTGGAGAATTAGTTGCTTCATGCTAATCATTGATATTAAATAGTCGCGTTCGGTGGGGGAAGGGTCTAACCTTATTTGCCTTGCAGAAATATGAGGTACGAAGTCCCCAGATTTGGCATGGTCACCAACATCCACCAAAGATTGCTAAGCTGGTGGAAAGGTTTACACTTTAGTGATCAAAATCTCGCCAAAAAATATCTAGGAAACCTAACATCCCTCCTGGAGATCCAACCTAATAACATGATCATAGAAGATGCCACATTGTTTTGGGATTGTGAAAGGGCTGTGTTCCGCTTTGGAGACATTTAGCCAGAGCATACCTGTTGCTAGGACTTCACAAGTTGGGAAAGCTGTTCGAAGGAGCCAAGGATGTCGAATCTGGGGAAGGTCCTTCTGGGACCAAGTAGATAGGAATTTATCTTCTTTTCTTTAAAATGTAACAATGCCAGTGGCCATTAGTAACTTTTACTTCCTATTTATTCAATGTAGATTTGGGATTAGTCTTACCCTTATCAATGAAATGAAGCATTTATCATTCCAAGTTCTCCACATCAACTTGTCACTAGGCCACCTCGGGCACAATGAAGTTCCCAAATTAGGACACGCTTTACATTCCTGCACTACGTGTTTTAAATATTGCAACACTTTTTTTGATCCTCACTACCTTGGTTACCTTTTTCTTTTATTTTTTGTTTTGTTATTCCCCTCCCCAAAGGTTAGTTCGTGAACTCTGGCAACATCATCCTAGTCCACGAGATCCACGGCTCTCCACCCACTCCTCCTCTTAGTCCTGTTAAGAGCAAGAACAAAGGCAAAATGCAAGATTTGAACATCAGAAAAGAAAACACACTAGCAGAGGCCACTGATGGCCATGGTATTCGGGTTCCTAATGAAAATGTGTCACGACTTGAGCAAAAATTGTTGAAGTTTCAGGAAGAGCTCGATAAGGTTCGAAATTTGGCCAACCTATCCTTCTCCCTCAACACCCCAGACACTAATGTCCCCAATGTTCAAAATCCCACACCTCATCAAAAACAACCAAATCATCCCACTGATTTAACAAAGAACCAATGCGACACTTTCCATACTCCAAACAACATTCCACTACTCATCCTAGAACCGTAAAACTCCGCAAATGACCACTTCCACGCCCACACACTAGGCCACCCCAACAATCCCATCTACATGGAAAACATGCCACTCTCCACCCAACCTATATCTTGCACACCTGAGACTGATGAAAAGGATCTACTCATCAGAAACTTGGCTGAGGAATTTAAGAGACTAACCAGCCGAATTCAGGGCGTCGAAGGAAGTAAAAGGATTGAAGGGTTGAACTATGAAGACCTCTGCATACAACTGGATATCGAACTACTGGAGGGGTACAAACCTCCTAAGTTTGAGATGTTTGATGGTACAGGTGATCCAAGGGTCCATCTAAGAACATGTTGCGACAAGCTGAATGGGGTAGGAAAAGATGAAAGGATCCGCATGAAGCTGTTCATGAGGAGTCTGAAAGGAGATGCGCTATCTTGGTACATCAGCCAGGATCCCAAGAAGTGGTCGAGCTGGGTAGGTATGGCATTTAATTTTATGGATAGGTTTAGGTGTAACACAGAGAACGCGCCAGACATGTTCTATATCCAGAATCTAAAAAAGAAGCCCACAGAGACATTTTGCGAGTATGCTACTCGCTGGAGGTCCGAAGCTGCTAAGGTTATACCCGCCTTAGAAGAAGAACAAATGAACAAGTTCTTTGTCCGGGCTCAAGACCAGCGATACTATGAACAATTGATGGTAATTGAGAATTATAAATTTTCTGACATTATCAAGCTAGGGGAACGAATTGATGAAGGTATTAAGAGTGGCATGGTTACAAACTTCGAGGCCTTGTAAGCTATAAATAAGGCCTTACAGTCTGGTGGTGTGTCTAAAAAGAGGGAAGTAGGGGCCGTAATGGTCGCACGAAGGACCAAGTCTCCCCTCAAATACCAAACTTACCCAATACCTCCACTCACATATCAGCCAACCCCAAATTACCAAGAACCTTTCTTCCAAGCTCCACCACCAACTTATCAGTCATCTCCATCTCCTACATATTAGCCTACCTCGCCCAGATACTCCTAACCCCCTCATGTCTTCCAAACTTACAATGCCCAACCATCTCATTACCAATCACCCCCCACACTCCAAAATTTCCCTAGACCTCAACCTAATTTCAATCGAAGGCCTCTAAAACAATAAACAACCATCACCGAACCCATTGACCAGCTATATGAGAGATTCAAAGCCGCCGATTATGCCACCTCCTTCCCTGATACAACCCCTGAGAATCCTTCTTCGTGGTTTAACCCAAAAAAGTCTTATGCATACCACTCTGGCATGAAGGGACACACCATCGATGAATGACACTCTTGAAAAGACAAGATACAGTCTCTGATTGATAACAAAGTCATTGTAGCAAAGGAAGCCGCTCTGAACGTTCGCAAAAACCCTCTACTAGACCATAAGGGTAGGGGTATTCACATGATTGAACTGGAGAATGATTGGTATCCCGAAGGATTCATCGGGTTGATCACAGAAGGCGATGACCCAAAGAAACCAACAGTTACTCTCAATCCGATTATAGTCCAGATCCAACCGTCTGAGGACACCGAGGTAGATGTGTCTATGCCTCTTGAGTTTGAATCAGCACCATCAGCAAAGGCACCAGCACCATTTGGGGTTGTAGTTTTTGCCACCCAAAGAACGTGTTCCATTTGAAGTAAAGATAGCCGCGCCAATCCCAGTAGCGATGTCTACCATGCCGTCATTCTACACAAATGCCATACCCTGGGATTATACATCCAAGGCAAGGAGAAAGGGTAAGGTCAGAATCAAAGAGACTATTGCAACTCAGGGTATGACAAGAACTGGTAAAGTCTACCCCTGAGCATCTAGCCGAATCAAGCAAGCATGCCTCCAATCGGCCTCCCCTCATTGAGACTAGTTTGGATGATCTTTAGAGCAAAATACAGGCCAAGGAGTATTCGGTCATCGACCAGTTTAACAAGACGCATCACAAATATCCATCCTCTAGTTGCTGTAGAATTCTAAAACACACAAGAATGCTCTGTTAAAGGTGCTGAGTGAAGCCTACGTGCCCAATAGCATCACTGGCGGGGAAATGGCTAATATGGTGGGGCGAGTGCTAGAGAGCCACAAAATCACCTTTTATGAGGACAAACTGCCGCCTGAAGGGCTAGGTCATAACAAAGCACTGCACATCACCGTACAATGTGAAGACTATTTCATCATCCGAACCTTGATCGATGGAGGTTCCAGCCTTAACATCTGTCCTTTGGTAACACTTAAGAATTTGGGTAAAGGGTTTCATGAGATAAAAGAAAGAGTAATCAAAGTGAAGGCTTTTTATGGTTCTCAGAGGTCTACCATCGGTGAGATTAGTCTGTGTCTACAGATGGGACCAACCTGGTTCGAGGTTGATTTTCAAGTGATAGATATGCCAGCATCCTACAACTTGCTGCTAGGACGACCCTGGATTCATGCTGCTAGGGCCGTAGCATCAACACTACATCAGGCCGTAAAGTTCAAACGGAATCACCAGGAAGTGACCATTCATGGCGATGGCAACAATCATATATACAGTTGCTAAACCATTCCGGCAATTGGAGAAAGAAGAATGCTGAGTGGAGAAACTTACCACCACATCGAGCGAGTCAATGCTGTCAACAAAGACAAATGATGGAATAACAAGATCGAGAGTATATTGAATTGGAGTGGGTACGAACCTGGCCAAGGACTCGGCAAGAATCTCCAAGGGATCTCTAAACCTATAAAACTCAAGAAATATGGCACTACTTTGGTTTGGGATATGAATACACCTGGGAGTAGTTCAATAAATGGTCGCCACCATGGCGCGGTCCTTACTACCTGTTAGAGCAACCAATACCGCATCTAGAGCAGACTTTCCAACAGGCCGACGTCATCTATGGGACAAATGAAGAAGAGGCACTCGCGGCAGTAAAAAACTTGTTTCTAGAAGACAATGATATGGATTGCTGTGTTATTCTCGAGGGGGGGGGGGGGGGGGGGAAGGACTTCCACACAAGCTATGAGTATAGGGGAATACCTCAACAATTAGACCATCAGGACCACCAGAGCCTGACGAGCCCCGGGGTAGCAAGGCTAAAACAAACACTATTCATTGTTTTATTTACTGAATGATTTTCTTTTCGCATTTTTCAGTTTTTCGCAATAAGATCTTCAATGTTCAAAACAATAATTCAAATTATCAAAGCATGTTTGATTTTTCCAATGAATTAATATTTATTCTATCATTTTCTCTTTACTTTACCAATACAACATTACTATTACTTACCTTGATGAACCAATGACTGTGACATGCAATGAGACAACGCAACAAACAGACATCATTCAGAAGAAGATGACATACCTGAGGAGATTGTCAAAGAAGTCGAGAACTTTGAAAATAGACCTAAGTCAAACCTGGACGAAACAGAAGTTGTTAACTTAGGAGATGCAAAAAACGTCAAGGAAACACGAATCAGCTTTCACTCATCGCCATTANACCAGAGCCCCACGAGCCTCGGGGTAGCAAGGCTAAAACAAGCATTATTCACTATTTTATTTACTGAATGATTTTCTTTTCGCACTTTTCAATTTCCGCAATAAGATCTTCAATGTTCAAAACAATTATTCAATTTATCAAAGCATGTTTGATTTTTCCAAATGAATTAATATTTATTTCTATCGTTTTCCTCCTTACTTTACCTATACAACATTACTATTACTTATCTTGATGAACCAATGACTGTGACATGCAATGAGACAACGCAACAAAAGGGCATTGATTCAGAAGAAGATGACATACCTAATGAGATTGTCAAAGAAGTTGAGAAATTTGAGAACAGACCTAAGTACAACCTGGACGAAACCAAAATTGTTAACCTGGGAGATGCAAAAAACATCAAGGAAAGACGAATCAGCATTCACCTATCACCATCAGAGAAGAAAAAATACACAGAGCTTCTAAAGGAGTATGAGGACATATTCGCCATGGTCATATGATGACATGACCGGTCTGAGTATGTCTATTCTGGCTCATAAACTAGCAACCGATCTAATGTGTCCACCAGTAAAGCAAAAGCTCAGAAAGTTTAAACCTGATATGAGTCTGAATATCAAGAAATAAGTTACCAAGCAGATCAAAGCTAAGGTTCTCAGGGTGGTTGATGACCCGGCATGGTTAGCTAGCATTGTGCTAGTACTAAAGAAGGATGGGAAGGTCAGAGTGTGTGTCGAATATCGGGATCTCAACTGGGCCAGTCCGAAAGATGAATTCCCTTTGCCGAATATACACATCTTGATTGACAATTGCACCAAGCAGTCATTCGTGGATTGCTTCGCTGGTTATCATCAGATCTAGATGGATGAGGAAGATGTTGAGAAAATGACTTTCATTACATCGTGGGGAGCGTATTGTTACAAGATGATGTCATTCGGCCTGAAGAATGAATGGGACACCTACACGAGGGCCATGACGACCATTTTTCATGATATAATACACAAGGAGATAGAGGTATATGTGGATGACATTATCGTCAAATTCAAGAAGGCCACTGACCACATAGAAGATCTGAGGAAGTTCTTTGATAGATTGCGAAGATACAACTTGAAACTAAACCTCGCAAAGTATGAATTTGGGGTTCCTGCTAAGAAGTTGCTTGGGTTTATTGTGAGCCGCCGAGGAATAAAACTAGATCCATCAAAAGTCAAAGCTATTCAAGAATTGCCACCGCCAAAGAACAAGAAAGATATGACGAGTTTCTTTGGGAGGCTTAACTATATCAGCCGATTAATAGCGCAGTCTACATTTATCTGTGAGCCAATCTTTAAGATGTTGAAGAAGGATTCCACTACCAAATGGACCAATGACTGCCAAAAGGCCTTCGACATAATCAAGGAGTACCTATCAACACCACCAGTCTTAGTTCCGCCTGAGCTAGGTAGACCCTTATTACTATACCTTGTAGTGTTAGATGGAGCTTTCGGCTGCGTTTTGGGGCATCATAATGAAATAGGGTGAAAGGAACAATTCATTTACTATCTCAGCAAGAAGTTCACCCCGTATGAAGCCTGATATTCTCTTTTGGAGCGCACTTGTTGTGCTTTGACTTGGGTAGCTTAGAAGCTGAGACATTACTTCTGTGCCTATACCACGTATCTCATGTCAAGGATGGGCCCTTTAAAGTACATCTTTCAGAATCCCATGCCCACTGGCAAGCTAGCCAAGTGGCAAATCCTGTTGAGTGAGTTCGACATTGTTTACGTGACTCAGAAGGCGATCAAGGGACTAGCACTGGTAGACCACCTTGCTGAAAACCCCGTGGATGGAGAATATGAACCCTTGAAAATGTATTTTCCTGATGAAGAGGTATCATTCATAGGAGAAGGCATTGCAAAATCCTATGATGGTTGGAGAATTTTCTTCGATAGAGCAGCAAACTTCAAAGGAGTGGGCATAGGAGCAATCTTGGTATCAGAAATCAGTCAACATTATCCAGTGTCTGCCAAACTCAGGTCCCCCTGCTCCAACAACATGGCCAAATATGAAGGTTGCATCTTATTAAGGTGTGTTGACGTAAAAGAAGCATCTAAACTGCTAGAGGAAATTCATGTTGGGACTTGTGGCCCACATATGAACAGTTTTATATTAGCAAAGAAGACTCTCCTGGCCGGTTACATTTGGATAACTATGGAAACAGACTAGATCCAGTATGTTCGATAATGCCATTGCGGTCAGATACATGCCGACATGATAAAGGTACCTCCAAGCGAGCTTCACACAACAAGCTAACCGTGGCTGTTCGCCGCCTGGGGAATGGACGTCATTGGACTAATCGAGCCTGCCGCTTCCAACGGACACAGGTTTATCCTAGTAGCAATCAACTATTTCACTAAGTGGGTCGAAGCAACATCTTACAAGGCAGTCACTAAGAAAGTCGTGGCAGGCTTTCTCCGCAACCGCATTGTTTGTCGATTCAGTATTCTAGAGTTAATCATTACCGATAATGGCTCCAATCTCAACAGCGATTTGATGAAAACTATGTGAGAAACCTTCAAGATCAGACACAAGAATTCCACAGCCTATAGGCCTCATATGAATGGAACTGTACAAGCTACCAATAAGAATATCAAGAAGATATTGAGGAAAATGATAGAAAAGCATAAACAATGGCACGAGAAGTTATCATTTGCTCTATTGAGGTATCGCACCATAGTCCGCATATCAACCAGGGCAACCCCTTATATGTTGGTTTATGGAACAGAAACTATCATTCCCGTTGAAGTAGAAATTTCTTCCCTAAGGATCATACATGAAGCTGAGTCGACGACGCGGAGTGGGTAAAAAGTCGTTATGAGCAACTAGCCCTTATAGATGTAAAGTAAAGGAACATAGTTTGCCATGGTCAACTCTATCAGAATAAAATGTCCAGAGCCTTCAACAAAAGAGTCAAGCCAAGACAGTTCACACCAGGGTAGCTGGTATTAAAGAATATTTTTGTGCATCAAGATGAAGCCAAAGGGAAGTTCTCTCCCCACTGGCAGGGCCCATAAATGGTTCACCGGGTTTTAACGGGTGGAGTCCTCATACTTGCAGAAATGGATGGCGAAGTCTGGCCAAACCCGATTAATTCAGATGCAGTCACGCCTTACTTTGTGTAATCTTTATGTTTTCCCTATATGATATAATTGACCTACGCCTGACCTGATTACCATTTAAGAGGGGATACGTAGGCAGCCCTATGGGTTCGGTCACTATTCAATAAAATTTGTATTTCCCCCTGAAATTGGAAACTGGGGAAGAATTTTGAGGAGGACCCTCAAAATTCTGAAGTAATTTTAGTCGATTACCGCATGAGCAGCAGCCAGAAGTGTCAACCCATCAAATTGGGGTAGAATTTTGAGGAGGGCCCTCAAAATTCTATAGCAAGAGAGGTTCAAATGTCTCAAACCACATCACAGTCGTCGGTTCATCTAAAAACTATTTCAATTATACATTTATGCCATACTTTACAAAATCGTGCATATCTATTATTGAAACTGCTTTGTTTAGCAACGCTACCCCAGTGATGCAGATGATATCACCAGATCAAATCTGAATGAGTCATGCAAAACCATCAGGGATACGAACGAACCTTCCCTTCTACAAAACTCACGCTTTTTCTTTGGATGCAGACACAAGGAGTACGAAATCATTGAACGTACTGTACGTCCATTGAACAAACATGGTTCAAGAATACGATTCTCCGAACCATTACACTTACTAACATCTGCTATCAACATGCACCCATAATGTTTCGTATGTCACAATGTTCCCAGTAATCACCACGCCGCAATCTGCTATCAGCTAAGAAACTCTACTAACGTTTGCTATTATATTTCTTGCATAAGTATACCATTATGCCTTTCGTGGTTAAGCTCTACCTCTATCTACATTTGCATTGCATAAGGCTACCATTCTGCCTTCCAACCTGCAAATGGCTACCATTCTGCCTTCCAACCTGTATTAGGCTACCATTCTGCCTTTCAAGGTTAAGCTCTACCTCTATCTACATTTGTAATGCATAAGGCTACCATTATATCTTCCAACCTGCTTAAGGCTACCATTCTGCCTTCCTAGGTTAAGCTCTACCTCTATCTACATCTGCATTGTATAAGGCTACTATTCTACCTTTCGAGACTAAATGTTGTCTCCATCCACATTGCATGGCTGAAAGATTGCCATATTGCACGACTGAAAGATTGCCATATTACACGGATGAAAGATCGCCACATCGCACGACTAATAGATTGCCACGTTGAATGGCTGAAAGATCGCCACATTGAATGGTTGAAAGATCGCAACATTGCACGGCTGAAAGATTGCCACATTGCACGGCTGAAAGATTGCCACATCACAGGGCTGAAAGATCGCCACACCGTATGGATGAAAGATCGCCATATCACACGGCTGAAAGATGTCCATATTGCACGACTGAAAGATCGCCAAATTACTTGGCTGAAAGATCGCCACATTGCACGGCTGAAAGATCGCCACATTACCGGTTGAAAGATTTCCATATTGCACGGCTGAAAGATTGCCACATTGCACGGATGAAAGATCGCCACATTGCACGGCTGAAAGATCGCCACATTGCACGGCTGAAAGATCGCCACATGCTACTACATCCTTCATGGTCTAAAATATCGCCAACCCATCCAAAGGCGTCATCGTTCGAAGGCACCATCTTCATAGCCCGAGAACACCATGTCACGGCCTGAGGATTTCTTTCAATCTTTTGCATAACATTATTCAAAGGCGTCATGGTTCGGAGGCACCATCCTCATGGCCCGAGAACATCATTTCATGGCCTACAAATCCTTTATTATACGCTTCATGGCCCAGGAAATCATGGTCTAAAGACGTCATCCTAACCGTTCAAAGGCAATATTCATAGTCCAATAGGAATTTGCATCATGTCTAAATTTACGCACAATATATGCTTGTATTGCTTATTTGTACATAAACCTGCAAGCAATAGTTGTCCCGCTAGGAGTGGTTTCACTCTAGTGCCCCCATCCATATCAAACCTAACCATTCCCATAAGTCGTCCACTCACCCAGCCCTAGATATTGCGTTTGTTCTTGGAAAGTGCCCATCGGTATGCTACGCCGATGGATCCTGAACTACATATGGCCTGATTACTGTAATACCAGGGATATGTAGGTAGATCGGAAATTGGGGTGCAACCTAAACCTCTTCAAACTATTTTACTCAGTCAAAATTGGCCATCATATCTTTACCCGAAAACTCTTTCATCCTTCCCAGGTAAAGAGGGGAAGTTGTTGATACCCAATTTTTCCCTATATATTTTTAATATGTAAAATACCTTCAAAGTAGCATACATATATGTATTTCCAAATGTTTTATTATTTTTTCATAATTTTGTAAAGGTTTTTAAATTGATTTATTTCCTTTTTTTCATCCATAAAATCTCAATAATTACATCTAAAATTATTATTTTGATAATTCATTTATTGGATTCTTATATTTATACCAAAATATGGCTAAGTTAATTTTTACATATTTTTATAATTTCATTTAGTACTTTTTCAAAGTTAATTGCGCATAATAGCAATATTAGCCATTTTTAGGTTTAAATTTGTCTCATGTTTATAAAATGGGATCCTATATTTTGAAATTGTTAATTGTATGTTTTAAATCACTTTAGAGCTTTCAATTTGTTTTCAAAAATTTATTTACTATTTTTTGTAAATTAAAAGGGAAAAGGGGTTATTTGAATTTTAGCCCAAATTGGGTTTCAATTATAACCCAAATCAGGCCCCACTTAAACCAGCCCAATTCTAATTTAAACCTGGACCCAATTTCAATCTGAACCGGCCCAAACCCGGACCCTTACCTACCCCATTCAATCCTGGCCGTTGATCATTTAGATCAACGGCCACCAGCTCCCCTTACCATGTTTAACCTAAAATAACCCCTTACCCTAATTCATTTCCCACCACCCGCCGCCTCTGAATCCCTTTCCCTCTCAATTCTCTCTGCAACCCCTCATGAACCTTAGCCGCCGCCATCTAATTCCGCATAATACCTACCTAATCCATGGCCTCTCGTGGCCATTTGAGATGCGTATCGGCCTCCTATCGGTCTGGGGTGTTTGTTTCCGTGATTTCATGGCCATATCTCAAAGAGATCTGGTCCAACCCTTGCTCAACATCCAGTCATGGCCTTTCTCCGGCCATCCTTGGTCTTTCTCCGACCATCCGTGGTCGTTCAAGTAAGATCTTTGACTTTTCTGGCTAGATCAGTAACTTTCAAAGTCTTTCTCACTTCTTCTAGATTTTTTGAAACCCTAGGTCTAAGACCTTTCAATTTTCTTTCAGATCTATCTTAGATCTGTGCTTAGTATGAATTTTTGAGTGTTTTTTTAAATATTCTCCGATTTCTTTCAAAGTGACTCTTCATTTTTAATAATTAGGGTTTTCTCTTAACTTTCTTTAAAAGACCTCTTCTCTGATTTTTTGGTGTTGCTTTATGATTTCACTATGTTCAAACAACTTGTTTATGCTTTCCTTCTATTTGATTCAGCATGTTGAAAACCCTAGTTGTTTTGGTCTTATCCGAGTTCTGAAACAATCCTTGTTTGTTTGAGTGTATATTTGTTTGATTAAGTTCTTTTCCTTGTTTGACTTATCTGATTCTGAGTTCCTATCATCTTTTAAGCTTCTTAAAAGCTTTTCCTCACTTGTTGTTACTATGAGACCTTTACTGGTTTCTGACTCTTTTTACCTGTTACTTTGCTCTTTTCACCTATGATTCTATGTAACTACTTGACCTTGTTGACTACTTGTCACGACCCCAAACCTGGTCGTGATGGCGCCCAACCCAACGGCTAGGCAAGCCCGACCAAATACTCTCTCAACCCGAGCTTAGAGCTCAAAATCCCTTATCTAAAATCTTTAGCAGTGAAGTAAAATTTAAAAATAAAGCTAATAGTTAAAAAACAACCAGAATATCTCACAGAAACAACATAATTTCCCCAAGACCTGGGGGGTCATGAGTCTAGAGCCTCTACCAGGGTAGCATAACAATGCTAAAAAATCTACATAATCTGAATATACGCGGAATAATCAAGCAACAGGGAAAAGGGGGGGGGGNAACTCAGCGGTAATAAAAGTAAATAATGCTGACGAAAAGAAAACCACACAAAGCACTATCTCATGCTATAAAATACAGAATCATCTTTTAAACGGAAGTACACTTTTATGGTATTCCTTTTTAACACATATGAGTAGATTTTTAAATCTCTTTTTTTAACATCTCTTTCTTTTATTATTAACAGTTCAATACCTGGGTACAACATCAAACAGTGCAAGTCTGCACTCAAGTCGGCCCCTTGTGCTCAGCACTCCTTAACAATTTCCACCAGTGTATCTGGTCAACAAGGCAAATAACATATGTATGCCAGTAATGTATGAGTGCTAAATGTCATGCCACGTAGTACAAGTAGAACCAATGCATGAATGCAATGCAATGCACATGACGCTGTGGCGTACAGCCCGATCCATTTGGGCGCCCGCGCTCACTGTGGGGGTTCAGACTCCGGAGGGGCTCCTACAGCCCAAACGCAATATCAATATCACTCCCGCTGCGGCGTGCAGCCTGATCCATGCATAGTCATGAATGCACATAAGCCTCTTGGGCATTAATCACATAGCAATTCTCAGCTAAAATACCACTTAAACATCAGTTAAGTTTTCAAATCTTAGAAAGATGGCTGAGTTCGCAACATACCATTTTAAAAGCTTAGACTGAGATGAAAATATGCACAGTATTGCCAAGATAGTGATACCAATCCCAGAAGGATTCAAATATTCGGCACGAAGCCCAAAACATGATAATCAATCCAGTTCATGATAATTAATATCTTTATTAGGGTGTCAATTCAATTTCAAGCAATTGGGTAGTGTTTTTATTAAGCGGGACGGACCAAGTCACAAACCCCAATAGTGCTCTACCCCACGCCCGTTATCCGGCATGCAAGTCACCTCGAAACAACACTATGATGTGCAAGTTCGGGGTTTACAAACCCTCAGGACATCATTTACAAGTATTACCCACCTCAATCCGGCGAAAACTCTAGCCCGCGACGCCTTTTCTTCTCAAACTGGCCTCCACGCGCGACGAAACTAGCCAAAACCAGTACAAATATATCATAATAGGCTAATGGAACAACACCCAATCGAAAACAATCGAAATATAACAAAAATCTCGAAACTAGCAAAACCCGAGCCCCGGGCCCACTTCTCGAAAAATTATGAAACTCACATTTTCGGAATCCTCGTCTCGCCACAAGTTCGTACATATAAAATTTATTAAAATCGGAGTCCATTTGACCCCTCAAATCATCATTTTATCATTTCTTAGGCTTCAAGCAAAAACCTCCATTTTTACACTTTGATTCCTCCAATTTCAGTGATTAATTCCATGTTTTAACACCATAATGACATAATCTAGGTCCNGACACTTCTGAAATTCGGATACACGGACTTTATTAAACCCCCAGACATTTTCGCTTCTGCGATCTCTTAACCGCTTTTGCGGTCCCGCTTTTGCGGTAAAATAACCGCTTCTGCGGATTTCATTAAATCCCCAACGACCGTTCCTGCGGTCCTAGACCGCATCTGCGGTAGCGCCTATGTGGCCCAATGACCGCTTCTGCGGTTCCCACCAAGAATCCAATAACCGCTTCTGCAGTTCTAATGTCGCTCCTACGACTCTGCATTTGCAGACCATGTTCTGCTTTTGCAAAACCTCACCATCCAGCCAAACTCGCTTCTATGCTCGACCGCCCGCTGCTGCGTACCCGCTTCTGCGGTCCATTTCTGCAGAAGCGGAAATACCAAAAGGAATAAAAACTCAGACCTGCAATTTACCAAAATTCCTTCCGTTTAGCCATCCGAAATCACCCCGAGGCCCCCGGGACCTCAACCAAAAATACCAACCCACTCTAAAACACCATACGAACTTGTTCCAATCATAAAAACACGTCCTTTAACACAAAAATCACCAAATTACCACGGATTCAAGCCTAATTTTCCTTAAAACTTCCGAAACCAA
>MU684556.1:172043-188919 GCA_026770625.1 Nicotiana glauca
ATAGGCTAACTTCTTCACCGGACCTCCAAAATTACTTCCGATTGCGCTCCTAAGCCTTAAATCATCTTTCGGAGCTAACCGAACCATCGAAATTCAATTCCGAGCCCTCTAACTCATAAGTCAACATCCGGTTGACTTTTCCAACTTAAGTCTTCTTAAAAGAGACTAAGTGTTTCATTTCCAACCAAACTCTATCCGAATTACTTCAAATTCACCAAACACAGGTAATGAAACATATAGAAGCCTAAAATGGGGAAAACGGGGCAGAGATACCTGAGACGACGGGTCGGGTCGTCGCAATACTGTGCTTTGAGTAGATCTCTTTTACTACCGAATCCTAGCTTGTACCTGTTACTACTGTATGTCTATGTTGTTTCTTTTGCCAATGTATTTGGCCTTGCATGTTTGATACTGTTGTTCATTCTATTTATATGTTGAAGTGCATAATTATGTTTCTTTCCTGATTGGTCCTGATTCCCTCAATATTGTGACTGATTGCAAAAGTTTTCTTATGAACCCTAGGTTTACTCATTTGTTTGATTAATTTATTCCCCTCTTTTAATTAATGCAATGTTTTACCTTGCTGAATCGTTTCCCAAAACTAAGCATAATTTGTACTTAGACTTGATTATTTGCTTCCTGCTTTTACTGCCCCCTTATATGGATATAATCAATCTGTCCCAAACTGATTCTCTTTCTTCAACTGAAATATGTTAGTATCCGTTAAGCAGTGATTCCTTAATTAAAGGGAATTGCGATTATTTTCGTGTTTGGGTCAAGACTTTACTTATTACCTTAATTTCTGCTCGTTTTCAAAACTATAATTACCCTACCCTCTCTTTTTTTTAAAACAAGAACAACTTGAGTTCATAACACATACTTATAGTCAAAACTCTCTCTTTCTTTACTGCTACTTGTGCTATTGCTTTGCCTAGTCGGCTGAAAGCCAAGGGTAGACTGTGGAATCGTGCTTACTTTTCCTTACTATACTTTGCTTCTATACTAGTATGTCCTAGTTAATTTTTTAAGCCTCAACAACAACATGTTTCTTTAAGTTGCTTCAGTTTCTCATTCATGTTTATTTCTACTCATGTTTCTGAAGTCCAATCGTCTTACTAACATGCTGAAATATGTTCTCTTCCCCTTTTAAATTAATTCCCCGCTATGTGTGCACTTTATCAGTCATTTGTTATGCACTTGCTACCTTATGAACCCCAAACCCCCATTTCCCTTATATGTGTTTGTGTTCCTTTGGGTGGTTTATGTCCATGCCAGCATCAACTATTGCTGTCCATGACCAAATCAGACCCCTGTTGGGGTTATATAATGTATCCCATAATCCCTTGTCCCTTTGAATGATTTCTGATTCTGTTTACTTTGAGTTTTACTACTACAACTGTTTTTAAATCACCCTTTACTACTTACTATTTTCAACTCAGTTTTAATAAATCTCTGTTCTGCACTTCTACTATTCTCTTAGAACCTAGGTTTTCCCCTTCTTATATGAGCCTTGGGACCCTTGAGTTTCCTCTGATCTTGGACACATAAGGGCTGGCCCTTCCATACTGCACTCCTTCTATTGGGTTATGTAAACTTGGGTATGAGCGCTGCCCGGGATCCCCTGAGATCCTTAGGGAACTTTGACACACTCCGTTATGAGAAAGGCTTTGAAACATTGGCATTGAAGTGATTGATTATATAACTCAGATAGGAAGTCAAGTTCAGGTTTCTTTTGGTTGTAATTTCTTATTTCTGCACATCTTTTGTAATTCAATCATTATGACTATAATAATTTGTAAACGATATCAGGGAGATTAGTGAAAAGGGTGGGTAGTTGTGCATTATGGGTAGATTGGGTAGAAATCATGCCTATAGGATCAGTGTTTGTTAAAAAAATGAATTCTGCACGCTTTACTTTCATATATAGAAACCATGCCTATAGGATCAATGCTTGTTTTTAAAAATGAATTCTGCACGCTTCACTTTCATAATTAGAAATCATGCCTATAGGACATAAATGACTTTAATAATAAATAACATGCCTATAGGGTCAAATATCAGCTTTACAATTAGATATCATGCCTATATGATATAAAGTAATTGAAGCTCTATTCTCGTTACAACATCTATCCAAACCCGTTTCCCTTAGAAATTATGCCTATAAGCCCCAAGCCAGTTGTCACACACCTAGATACCATGCCTATAGGATCTAAATAGCTATAATAGAAATCATGTCCATATAGAATTTAAAAACAGTTTAGCTGGGGAAGTTGTCTAGTTCATGCTGTCATTCTGAATTGGGACAATTAATCAATCTGCCACTTCTTTAATAAGTTTCTCAAATACTGCCTCGACTTAATTCCATTTGAAAGCATGTTTATAGGATCCAAATCACCCGTTTAAAATTAATCACTACTTTACAACATCACTATAGATATCATGCTCATAGGATATCATTATTACGCCTCGGCAAGCCTCAGGTAATTGTTTGAATAAAACTGGAATTCCTTTGTTAATTATCAATTGTTACAACCAATAGGCAGACCTGATTCGGACTTCTTATCTGAGCTATATAATTAATTCGGTTCTGACTCAAATTCCCTGCTGTAGGGTTTTTAAAATTTAGACTTTAATTGTGTTTGAGTCGTGCTATTTATGTGCATTATTTGGGGAGGTTTATATGAGCCTTCTAGTTGCCTACATGTTTCCCCTTTAAATGCAGTCCTATGTGATTTTATATGTCGCCTTAGCCTTTTTACCTTTAAACCCAAGAGTCAGCCAAAAATCCTCCCTCTTATAGGAATAGTAGTCGTAAAATTCCTCCGAGACTGATGAAAATGGGACGGGTAATAGCACACAATAGAGATCGATACCAATCCGCACTTTAATACCTTTACGGGGCAGGGAGGGTAGATATGGATATGATGACCGGTGCGCTAATGCCACGTGTAGCCCCTATTTGAGGAGTGATTACCGGGTATTGCATTGATGTGATCCATATTACAAACAAACCTAGGACCCCTTTACATTTATCAGCATGCCTAGATTATAACTCTTTACATTCATCAGCATGCCTTGATTATATATATATATATATATATATATATATATATATATATATATATATCCTATTTGCTAAAAAAAAAGAACTTCTATCAGATAAAGTTTATTTTCTTGGGACGTATGATCATTTTTATTGATTCATGATAATCATCCCAAAGAAAGATTATTTTGGCCAAATAATGAATAGTCATGAATATGTGATACATTGAACTATACATTACTACTAATTTATTGGTCCAAAGAAATGCATATTGCTAGATTATTTTAGTAACCAATGTTCAAGACTTATTTATAAGAGTACTCAGGGGTGGCTTAAGCACATACGGGGCCTAAAACCAAAGTTTAATATAAGATCTAAATTTTTAAAAGAATATTATAAGATATATTTTTATTTGAGATCTATTCTTTTAACTTTTTGAGATATAAATTTATTAATAATTTTTTTATAATTGATTTTCTCTAGTAATTCTTGCTCGATTGATTAATAGCCAACTTATTTAATATTTTTTGAGATATTATTGATCTTAGATAAAATTTTACAAAGCAATAGAAGTATAAAATTATTGAAAGCTTAAAAGTATTTTTGAACACTTGAACTAGTAAAATTTGGGAGAAAGAAGTGAGTAAGAATATCAAAGACAAACACAAAAAATATATAGGATTTTCTTAAATATGAAAGATTGAAAGAAAAAGAAAGATTGACTTGGACAAATTAAGGAAGAGAGAGAATTTTTTTTTTAATGAAGGAGTAAAAAATAAAAAACTAAAAGTTATAAAAACTATTCATCTACACATTTTTAAGTAAATCAAATTATTATTTTATTTATAAATCTAGAAAGTTTCTTTCCTTTATATTAAAAACTCTAATTTTATATTAAAAGACTAAGCATTATTTTTTAAATACCTATGAACATGTTATTTTTAAAAAATGGGGCTCCCTAAATTTGGGGGCTAAGACACGCGTCTTACTCCACATAAGGTTGGAGCCGTATTCAAGTGTTGTCGGGAGCTTGAGCACGCTATGATGTATACTCTCCCAGAACTTTGTTATGCTGTAGGTCTTGTTAGTAGGTATCAATCCAATCCTGGGTTTTAGATTCGCAGGAAGTCTTTTTAGGGTTAGTATTTTCAATATGGTACTTTTGGGAATATTTAAGAGAGTATTCAACGGCTTATGAGCCTCAAGGCGGTGTGGTTTTATGCTTGGGGCTCATGTAATGAGTCTGGGTTGAGGATTATGGTGTTATGGCAAGAAGTATCAATTTGAAGGTAATTTAGGAGGACTCGGAGGCCCTAAGAGTACAACTGTGAATTATTATTTCTGCCTAAAGACCGAATAATAATGTCGTGTTAGGTATCTTGAGATGGGACTTCTTGGATGCATATGTTCTTGATGTATGTTCGGTGGGGGTATACATATATTGGATTGATTCGGTTTTTATCAAAACCAAACCAAACTAACTATATCGATTTGGATTGGTTCAAGTTTAGGTTTTTCGAATTTTTCTTTTTTTTGTTACTTAAATATTGTGTGTATGGTGAAATCAGGAGAATTCATCTCCTGCCATTAAGGCCTACTCGAAATATCGAGATGGCACCTCGAGGCTGCGAGATTAGGATCGAGCTCTCTATCTCGAGGATCATTCGCGGTCCTACAGTGGTTTCTAGGCTCAGGGTTTCGCCCGCGCCCCGATGAGAATTGCGAAGATGGGGAACTCTTGAGACGGCCAACTAGAGTCACTAGGCCCTCACACCATGCCATGCCTAGCCTTTACATCCCCGCGCCTTTACATTTAATACATCATATATCATGACGCGTTCCCCCGCCTATATAAGGGGAACCCATACTACTTTGTAGAGGTTGGCTGTTACTCTATTTTCTCCATAAGTGCAATAATATCTCTCTGTTTCTCTCTTTTCTCTTCTAAGCCATTGCTCTCATTGACTCGAGGCCACCTCATGTTCATTATTTTCTTACTCGTTCTACGCCTGTCTAGCTGTGCAATGTCCATAAAGAGCCTTACTTAATCATATCTTTGCTTGTTATCCTTCCCCGACAACACAATCTCGATTCGAGCCTCGGCCCCTAGGCCTCCATCGGCCTGCTCCACGCTCGGGCAACAGGCCTCTTCAATTTTCTTATTACCTCGATTTAACTTGTATTTCATCGTTACACTGCACAATCTTAACACAAATTTCCCTAACAACTAGCTTGAGAATAGATCACGTATTTTTAGAATTCCATTTATAAATTTAATTGCTGTTACCATTTTCACGGTAAACAGTTTGGCGCCCACCGTGGGGCTAAAAATAATAATGATTATTTTCTTTCTAGTTTCGTTACGAAAACACACTTTATCTTTCACCCTTTCCTGTCCAAGATCTTTCGATTTCAAGTTAATGTCTGGCTCGGTGAGCAAAATCGAGAATGACTACCCCGAGAACTACGGTGCAAGCAGTATGGTTGTTCCAACAGTTGACACGATGCCACAGGCCCCTAATAACGCATTTGGGTTAAGTCAAGTTGACGCGGGCTTGTGAGGCGCACGACAAGTCAACAAAGCCCCGCGCACAACCGATAGCATACAACCGGCTGACCAATAAAAACTCAAAAAACCTCGACCCGGTTGGAATGGGAAATTAATTTTCATATTATCCTTGAAATATTGTAGGAATAACGACTGGACATTGCTTAGCTGTAAGATCGCCCAGAGACTCCTGACTCAGCAACAACGAGGACACATTCTTACAATGAACTAGAATCCGAGAGGTCGAACAATGACTAACTGGCGTTCGACCCCGACACAGCAGAGATACTGGGGAATCTCCTCAGAAAGATCAAATCAGGTTCGTGGGAGTTTTTGTAACAATCACCCCTCGGGGGAACAGCTCCGGAAGCCGCCTCACAGAAACCTGGAACACCAGGACTCCTCAGATGCGACAGGACCGTGGCTTCCTACGGACACTCCACCACCCTCGCATGCTCGTTTGAAGGCAGCAACCCCCCGAGACGATGTGTACAAGCCTTTCTCTATGAGGAACCTCGAAGACACTCTCCCGAAGGAAACCGTAACGGCACACCGCCACCTGGAATCCGGCCTCACGGACTCGCTCGACATACCAGCATGGTCTTCCATGGAAGCACACATCCGTATCGATAAAACAATACCAAAAAGGCCCGGCACGCCCAAAGCCGGACAAGGAAGGAATGATATATCGCGAAGAGCCATAGCCCGTTACCCAATAGGACGAGTGAGGTCTCTCCCAATTTCGAATGGTTGGACAGCACAGGCCTTTGCTCGAAGCCTAAACAAAGCACACCCAATGACTCTAGGACATTTCAAGCAAGGACAGATCAGGTATCTGACCAAGGGCTGGTCAAATAACCATACCCGATGTTAGCCTCGAATCAGAACTTTGGGGAACCATCCGGAAACCTCATAGGGCTCGGGATATCCGAGCAGACCCCCGGCAAAGAAGCTGACGCGAAGCAGAAGGAGATATCACCCATGCGTAACAAGTGAAAGGAACGACATGAAATGCAACCTATCTCACAACGGCAGGGAGATTGCCTGAGGGCAGCATCCTCGAGGAACCTTTAATGGAGCTAGGTTCAACAAAGCACATCTGGTAAGGAAACCCCGCCCAGCAGGGCGCAAGTTCCGCATTGCTACATCAAATATCGTGATCACCATAAGTGAATCCGGGAGCCCTAGATGATGTAGACCCGTTTGATCAAAACCCTTGCAAAATAAATATAGCTCGGCATAGGAACCACAGGGCCCGCAGGCCGCCTGCTCGGGAGGACGACGATCGTGCTGTTCGACGGGTGTTGGCCCAAGTAAAGGTTAGTTTTGAAGACTGACAAAGGAACTCAGGATGAACCAGGTCCATCACTCAGGTACACAAAAATGGGCATATTCGAGCATGTGGGTTTCACATGAAGGAGATAAGCTTAACTTGGTATATTTAATATCTCCTGATCGAAAATGTTGCATAATTGATAAGGAGAAGGAGTCCTTAGTCAAAGAGAACAAAATTCAAGATAGGGAATGAGTTAGAAGTTGAAATCAACTAGAACTCTTCCACCAAGGAAGAGTTGTATCAGAACTCTTGTTATTTCTTCATCTACTAACTCTATAAATTTCAGGATGTTCTCACATTAAAGTGTAGCACAAAAACGCAGAAGTTAAACGTGAATTGAGAGAAAAATAGCAAGGTTTTTTGCAAGCAATTCGTGTGTGATTCAAGTGAGAAAACCTGAAGCTACATGAACCAGATTGAAGAACCATCTCCATAAAGAGTTTTATGTGTCTTTCTTTATTTCTAGTTCAATTGTAGTAGGTATTTTCGTATTGTACCTTTCAGCTTTTATAGAAGCAATTGTATTAGGTACCTAGAGTGTTCAAGTTAGAGTTAACTTGAAGTTCTCGCAACAGTTAGAGGCTGGTTGCTACACAGGGATTAGAGTTAATCCTTAGGTTTACAAAAAGTTTTGTAAATGCTGTTTTGGCTCAGTGATTTTAGTGAAAGTTCGGGAAAATCCTACTGAGTAGTAGGTCGTGGTTTTTTCACCTTTTGAGCCAGGTGTTTTCACCATAAAAATATCTATGTTCTTTATTTTCTGTAATTATTATTCTGCAAACAGAAGTAGTTATTACACCAAGAAGAACCAGGTTCTTCTAGAGCGAAAATTGGGTACCACACAAATCATCCCCCTCTTATGTGGTATTGATGTTTAGAATATAACCGGGATCGCCACCAAGTATCATTGAGCAGTCAGGAAGGAAGGAGACTAGGAAAAGTAAAGTTGACAAGCCACAACGTATTGCTACGACAGTAAAAGGGCGACGACATCCTTTAAAGGCCCGAAAAATGCAGGGAGAAAGTATCCATAGCCCGGGGAGGAGGGGGGGACCCAGGAAATATACACAAAGAGTACCCCTCTATCCAAAGGAAGAGACGCCTAGATTCGACCTCGACCTCGCATTAACACGTTGGTAACATATCTTTTTCCAAATTTGTCTTATTAAAAATTAAAACATGATCGTGAATGTAGGCGATTAGACTAATCACGCCACAGCGTCAGGCCAAAGCCGATAGGGCAGTTCGATCGATTAACCGAACTACCCCTACACTTCGAACCGTTGATGGGTTTCAGACGCCTGTGAGCACGTGATTTTTACCCTAAAGCAAATTATTCCAAAAGTTTCAAATAAAATGATTTTACAATTTTGTGGATTTTGTTGAATTTGTTGTTAATTGATTGCATGATAATTCATATGAAAATACAAAAAATAATCACTTGCATTTAGGGATTTAATTTCATAATGTTAGTATTAATTAGGTATTAATTTGTTTTAGAACAAAATTTAAAGAAAATCACAAAAAATAGTTTCTTGGCACTTTTAATTGTTAATTGTTGCATTTATCTTTAAATTGAATTTTAAATAATTTTAGGAGTTAAATAGTTTAATTAGGTCTTTGTTTTAATTTTTACATTTTTTTTATAAAATAAAAAATATATATACAAAATAAAAAAATACAAAAATATAAAATAAAATACAAGAGATTAAATAAAAGAAACAAATAGCAAGAAAGGGTTGTCTTAATAAAATACAAGAATTGGGCTAAAATTGCCCAGGCCCAAAAAAAATAACCCCAACCCAATCCCAAAATCCGGTCCAGCATGAGGTTAGAAAATCATTGAAACGACGTAGTACTGTGGCCAAACTACGTCGTTTTAAGTTTTAATAATTAAAAAGAGATCTTGGCCATTCATCTAATCTCATCCAACGACTTAGGATCATGGTCGCCTAAATAATAAAATAGTCCTAAATTTAATTAAACCTAAAAAAAGGGAACCCATCTTCCTCGTACCCTCATATGTCTCTAGCCACCACCACCATCCGCTGCCGGCCGGAAATCGTCTCCGCCGGCGGTCTACCACCAAACAGCCCCAAAAACATACCCCCAAACCTTCTCTTCTCCCTCATCACAAATATGGCCTCATCTTCCCTCAAAACCTTACCTAGCTCCTCGAACAGTGATGTTTCCTTCGCCGGAACTATCACGATCCGGATTTATCCCACCATTGGGCGTCGTGATGGCGCCTACTAACGGAGCTAGGCTAGCCAAAAATTACACATCCTCTATCAACATCACCAATAAAATAGTATCAACAATTAAATAGATGCGGAAGACTTTTAAGTTTAACCAAATAAAATAACAATGCGGAAGTTTGAAACATATCACTACCCAAAACCTGGTATCACTAGCTCACGAACTGCTAAGAGTACTACACATAACTGTCCGAAAAAAATATAAAACTGTTTGTCTCGAATACATGAGATAACAGACTGAAAGTAAAGGTAGAGGAGACAACGGGTCCTGCGGACACCTGCAAGGCTACCTTGATGTCTCGCTGGTCGAAGTACCAACACTCACACTACTGCTACCGGTTCTGTTCGAAAACCTGTATCTGCGCAAAAAGAGCGCAGAGCGTAGCATCAGCACAACCGACCCCATGTGCTGGTAAGTGCCTGGCCTATCCCGGAGAAGTTGTGACAAGGCTAGGACCAGACACTCACATAAACCTGTGCAGTTCAAAATATATATATATATACAACAAAAGGAAATGAAGTACCGAACTAAACAGTAAGTAGGGAGGGAAACATACTATGGGTAGCACAAACTGAATATAAAAGCTATCAGTGTAATTAAGAAACAGGGCACAACAACAACTATCAAAGAATACGAAATTCAACAGTTGCACAACATCAACCTTCGTGCTTTTACTCTCATCCTCACCCAAAGAAATCAACAGAATGCACGGCATCACCCTTCGTGCTTTCCTTCACATAACTCTCATATCATGGCACGGAATGACCCTTCGTGCAAATGTATTCAACAAAGGCTCGGAATGTTCCTTCGTGCATAAATAGTTAAAACATGGCACAGAATGACCCTTCGTGCAAATATAATTAGGAATGGCACGGAATGTTCCTTCGTGCATAAATAGTTAAAACATGACACGGAATGACCCTTCGTTCAAATATAATTAAGAATGGCACGGAATGACCCTTCGTGCATTATCACTCTTCCTCACCCAAACAGCAATCACAACCAAACGGGCGAGTGAAATGAACAATAATAAGAAATGTCCCGGCAAGGGAATAACACAATTAGCAACGGAGTCCCGACAAGGGAATAACGCAATTAACAACTGAGTCCCGGCAAGGGAATAACACATTTAACAACTGAGTCCCATTAAGGGAATAACACAATTAACAACTGAGTCTCGACAAGGGAACAATATTAGTAACTTTCACATTCCGGCAAGGGAAATATTTAATATATTCAACTATCCCGGCAAGGGATCATTCACAGCTCCCTTCAATTCTTTCATCTCTTACTTAATAATATTTATCATTCGAGCCAATGCTCCAAGGTATTAATATTTCATAATCATCCTCAAACTTTTCTCATTCGTAGCAAATTATAATTTAGCTTAGGAGAGTTCCAAATTATCTTACAAACATGTACAAACAAAGACCCACGGTCATGCTAGACTCCGGTGTATAGACACTCGTCACCACGCCTATACACCGCACTCGATCATTTAGCAAATAGCAATTTATTATACTCTAATCCTATTCCCTCAAGCTAGGATAGATCAAACACTTACCTTGAAGGTTTACGGCCAACTCAATCCTTAAGCAACGCCTTTCCTTTCGAATTTAGCTCCAATTCAATCGTATCTATACACAACTGATTTAATATCATCAATAATACTCAACAATACAACCCAAATGTCTAAATATAATCTTTCCAACATTCTGCCCAAAATTTGCAAAATCATCATCGGGCCCGCTTGGTCAAAAATCGAGGTTCGAACCAAAATAAATTCACCCATACCCCCACGAGTTCAAATATATAATTTGTTTTAAGATTCGACCCCAAATTGGGTTTGAATCGCCCAAAATTCTCAAAAACCTAACTCTACACAAAAGCCCTAATTTCTACCTTGATTTCATGTTTTTAGGCCTAGAATTTAGTGATTAGTTGATAAAATAATGAGGAAACGATGTTAGGATTACTTACCCAACGAGTTGTGAAGGAAAGTGAACTCGAATTTCATCTATGGAGGGTTTGAGAGAGAGGTTCGCATGAAGAAGATGGTAAAATCCCGTAATAGCTACTGTTTTAGGCTTTTAAAATCACTGGGCGAAATTGCCCTTCACGTTCGCGTACACAGTGTCGCGTTCGCGAAGGGTTGGACGGGTATGGGCATCACTTTCGTGTGGAGCTAGTTGCGAACGCATAGAAGAAAAATTTGGGTCTTCACAGTTAGCCTACGCGAATGCGTGGTGCCTTACGCGAATGCGTAGAAGAGGCAGGCCAGGCTCCGCAAATGTGGGAGCCTTCACGCGAACGCGTAGAGGAAAAAACTGGGGTCTGGGGTTTGTTGTACGCGAACACGAGGTGTGGATTGCGAACGTGAAGGAGGGGGAAAAAGGGCATCGCAAACGCAACCAGTTGGACGCGAACACGATGAAGGAATGCATACTGCAGATTTTCTGCAATTTTTCTAAGTTCAAAACCACCCCGATACCTATCCGAAACTCACCCGAGCCCTCGGGGCTCCAAACCAATTATGCACACTGACTCAAAAACATCATACGAACTTGCTCGAGCGATCAAATCGCCAAAATATCATCAAAATCAATGAATTGAGCCTTAAAATCCAAGAAATATTTCAAATTTCATAAACTTCAAAATTTTTCAATTTAAAGCCGAAACACGTCAAACGACGTCCGTTTTCAACAAAACTTTACAAGAAGCACTTAACCAATATTTATGACCTGTACTGGGCATCGGAACCAAAATACGAGCCCGGTACCTATATTTTCTAACTCATTTTCATTTTCATTTTTCCTTAATAATTTCAGAAAACAATTTAACAGAAAAATTCTTTTAATCAGGTTCTAGACCTCGGAATTCGACTCCGGGCACATGCCCGAGTCCCATATTTTTCTACGAACCTTCCGGGACCGTCCAATCTCGGGTCCAGGTCCATTTACTAGAAATGTTGACCAAAGTCATCTATAATCATATTAATATCAAAATTCTTCAATTTTTTCACAGATTTCACATATTTCAACATAAAAGCTTTCTGGCTACGCGCCCGGACTGCGCACGCAAATCGAGTAATAGAAAATGAGGTTTTCAAGGCCTCGGAAGCGCGAAACAGATGAGGAAAACAGGTGATGGCTCTTTGGGTCGTCACATCCTCCACCTCTAAAACAACCGTTTATCCTCAAACGGACAAAAGAAAGAAGTACCTGAGTCGGGGAACAAATGTGGATAACGGCTCTGCATATCAGAGTCGGACTCCCAGGTCGATGCCTCAGGAGGCTGACCTCTCCACTGAACACGTACTGAAGGAAAATTCTTCGACCTCAACTGCCGAACCTGCCAGTCTAGAATAGCTATCGGCTCCTCCTCATAAGATAAATCCTTGTCCAACTGGACAGTGCTATAGTCTAACACATGTGTAGGATCGTCGTGATACCTCCAAAGCTTAGATACATGGAAAACTGGATGCATGACTGATAAGCTAGGTGGCAATGCAAGTCTAGAAGCCACCTCTCCCACTCGATCAAGTATCTCAAACGGACCAATGTACCTTGGGCTAAGCTTGCCCTTCTTTCCGAACCTCATCACGCCCTTCATAGGCGACACCCGGAGCAATACTCACTCACCAACCATAAAATCTACCTCTCGGACCCTACAGTTTGCATAACTCTTCAGTCTAGACTGGGCTGAACGCAATCTCTCCTGAATAATCTTGACCTTATCTAAGGCCTCCTGAACTAAATTAGCACCCAACAACCGAGCCTTTCCCGGCACAAGCCATCCAACTGGAGACCGACATCGCCTACCACATAATGCTTCATAAGGAGCCAACTGAATGCTCGATTGATAACTGTTATTATAAGCAAACTCTGCCAAAGGCAGGAACTGATCCCACGGACCTCCCAAATCGATAACACAGGCTCGGAGCATATCTTCTAAAATCTGAATAGTCCTCTCGGATTGACCGTCCGTTTGAGGATGAAATGCTGTGCTCAGCTGAACTTAGGTGCTTAACTCTTGCTGAAACGCCTTCCAAAAATGCGAGGTAAACTGCGGACCTCGATCCAAAATTATAGATATAGACACCCCATGAAGGCGAACAATCTCCTTGATATAAATCTCCGCTAACCTCTCGGATGAATAGGAGACTGCTACTGGAATGAAGTGCGCTGACTTGGTCAGCCTATCAATAATGACCCAATTAGCATCAAACTTCTTCCGGGTCATCGGAAGTCCAGTAACGAAATCCATGATAATCCTCTCCCACTTCCACTCGGAAGCTCAATTCTCTGAAATAAACCACCAGGTCTCTGATGCTCATATTAACCTGTTGACAGTTCAAACACCGGTCTACATATGCCACAATATCATTTTTCATTCTACGCCACTAATAATGTTGCCTCAAAACCTGATACATCTTTGCTACGCCTGGATAAATAGAATACCGGGAACTATAAGCTTCCTCTAAAATCAATTCTCGAAGTCCATCAACATTTGGCACACAAATTCGCCCTTGCAAATCTCAAAACTCCGTCAGCATCTAAGGTGACCTGTTNNNNCAGAATATAAGCAAGGCTCTTGTGATCGGTGAATACTTCACATGCCACACCATACAAATAATGTCTCCATATCTTCAATGCGTGAACAATCGCCGCCAACTCCAGGTCATGTACTGCATAGTTCTTTTCATGAATCTTCAATTGCCTCGAAGCATAGGCAATAACTTTGCCATCATGCATCAACACTGCACCAAGCCCAATACGGTAAGCATCACAATAGACCGTATAGGGTCCCGAACCTGTGGGCAAAACCAACACCGGTGCTGTGGTCAAGGCTGTCTTGAGCTTTTGAAAGCTTGCCTCACCTTCATCCGACCATTCAAACTGGACACCTCTCTGGGTAAATCGGGTCATCGGGGTTTCAATAGATGAAAACCCCTCCACGAACCACCGATAATAACCTGTTAATCCCAAGAAACTCCGGATCTCTGTGGCTGATGCTGGTCTAGGCCAGTTCTTGACTGCCTCAATCTTCTTGGGATCAATTTGAATACCCTCTACTGATACAATATGACCCAGAAATGCAACTGAACTCAACCATAACTTACACTTTGAAAATTTTGCATATAGCTGACTATTTTTCAGAGTCTAAAGAGCGATTCTGCGATGCTGCTCATGCTCCTCCCGACTGTGGGAGTGCATCCATATGTCATCAATGAAGACTATCACGAGCAAGTCTAAATAAGGCATGAACACTTGGTTCATCAAATCCATCAGAGCTGCTGGGGCATTTGTCGGCCCAAAAGACATGGCCAGGAACTCATAATGTAACTTATCTCTTTATTTGCTCATCTCAATATTCCAAATTCTCCTAACTCCCAAGTTTTTCAGAAACTTCGGCAGAGTCTCCCCTGTAATTGGGACTATCCACCTATCAGTGTGATACCAAAACAACTCCTAGCAATATTTCCACAACCCGACTACGCACCATAAAGTATATATCAAAAATAGAAATGGCTAAGTATGAATAGAAATTATACCAGAATTATCAAATAAGCCTAATAGGCATGACTCCCATTTAAAATATAGTACAAAAATTTTAATTTCATAAAAGGAGATTTTTGAACACATAAACTTTCCACCACCAGGACCTTGTCCTTATATAACATCCACCGCAGCTTGTAGCTCGGTTAAAAATATTTTACATTATATAAAATTTTGAGGATCTCATCCTCAACTCTTGAATCACAAGTACTTGCACATTGTGCCAACTGAATTTTTTTTCATTTTTCTTCTTTTCAATAATTCCGTCAAGAAAATGACAACATATAGTGAAACCTCATACCGATAGGGCGTATAATTTACAATTGAAATTAATTATCCTGAAATCACATCAAAACCCACTGTAGTAAGTAATAAAAAAATCACTTTTAGCCTCATAAATATTCTTAATGACCAACACACACAATAATAGGGATAGCTATCTCCATATAATAGCCCAACGTGAGTGTTCACATAAGTGGATTTAAGGATTACGAAGCTCACTCATGAGAGGAGCATATTAAGAGGACTCGCCTAATTTTTTTTTTCAAAACCAAATCAAATTAAGGAAAAATATCCTTTTCGTAACGATCAGAATTGTACATGTGATTACACCATCTGGTATAGTGACCTTAGCCATACCATAGAAATTATATCACGGCTGGGTCTCCACCTCTAGGAGTCTCGCCTCCACCTCTAACATCCTGACTCCTAACTCTGGCTGGTCATGTAAGCTGAGTATTAACTGCAACGGGGCACGTAGCCTGAGTGCTTTCATAAATTATATATCTCCAATCTACCACATTCACAATAATCCCTTTGGGGCTCAACTAACTTATTGAACCTGATGACATATTCGGACACTGTCATGGTGACCTGGCACAACCGTTCAGATCATATATACCACATATTGCAGAGAATTCGGGAGGTAAACTCCTTCAAAACATTCCTTAAAATAGAGTTGAGTAGGTAGTGTTGCATTGGCCAGTCTGCCCTCTTCGTAGGCTTGTCACAAACACCGACGGTCAATTTCCTCTTTTGCTATGATGGCTTGACACCGCTGAACTACCCCATTTATTCATATACCCTTCATTATTCTTCGGGGCGATTCTCACCCCTGCAAAGTACCGAATCCTTAAATATGTATAAATTATTTGGGGGACCTTTCCGTACCATATATATACATTCCAAGCCAAAACTGACATAACACATGGCCATACAGTCCATTCACTAATAGTGGAATTCTCCATTTGGCGCTAAGTCAAAGTCACAACATCCGATAATCCACAACATTAGTCCTTCACAACTCAAATAAATCAACCAGACGTCAAGGTCTGTTGAACCCTTGCATGATTCATTAGGTGATCTCTTGATACGTTTATATCTTCCGTTGTAACCACAACTGGTTTGGTAATTACATTATCATCCCACTACTTCTATTTGCCATCCGAAGAACAGTAAAATCAACCCTCTCGCTTTCAACTATTCCCACATTCTGCAATACCTCGTAGCAGCGGTCAAGAAAAATCTAGTGGGTTCTCAAAAGGATGCACTGCTAAAGGTGGTAGCGAAAAGTTAGGTGAAACCTATCCGACCTCCGCAAAACTTCTGAAGGCGTAGTTGATCCAACATCGGCCTGTGCCGTTGTTCGACTGAAGAAGAGGTACGTGACTTTGCCACTCGTGGGTAGACAAGAGTAGGAACTCAATTAGCTTTGAGAAACAGACCCGCACGACAAGAAAGAACAAATATGAAACTTTTCCTAACTCCGTAGCCTCTGGGGATAAATACAGACGTCTCCGTACCGATCCCTCAGACTCTACTAAGCTTGTCCGTGAGCAGCGAGACCTATGTAACCTAGAGCTCTGATACCAACTTGTCACGACCCGAATTTATCCCACCATCGGGCGTCGTGATGGCACCTACTAACGGAGCTAGGCCAGCCAAACATTACTCATCCTCTATCAACATCACTAATAAAATACTATCAATAATTAAATAAATGCGCAAGACTTTTAAGTTTAACCAAATAAAATAACAATGCGGAAGTTTGAAACATATCACTACCCAAAACCAGGTGTCACTAGCTCACGAACTGCTAAGAGTACTACACATAACTGTCCGAAAGAAATATA